>JAWKAJ010000241.1:0-20760 GCA_033816785.1 Picus viridis
AGTCACCATCACTGCAGGTGTTTAAGAAGAGACTGGATGGGGTGCTTGGTGCTATGGTTTAGTTGATTGGATAGTGTTGGGTGATAGGTTGGACTTGATGATCTCAAAGGTCTCTTCCAACCTGGTCTATTCTATTCTATTCTATTCTATTCTATTCTATTCTATTCTATTCTATTCTATTCTATCCTATCCTATCCTATCCTATCCTATCCTATCCTATCCTATCCTACCCTATCCTACCCTATCCTATCCCACCCTATCCTATCCCACCCTATTCTAGAAGCTGCATGTGTTTGCCCTTTCTGCAGCCTGAAGTTGACCAATACCTCTCCATTCACCTTCATCACTTCCACACTCGCCCAGCCAACTGCAATCCAGCTCTACATATTAATCACCATAAAAGAGGGGGAGATACATTCATTGCTCCAGATGATTAATCAGCTAGTCAGGCATAACACCACCCATGCTATTGTAATTGCAGTCAAATCATAATGTTATATGCACTGCAATCATAGCTGTCATCAAACACCAGAGGAGTCTGGTAGTACAAGCAACACTGCCTCTTCACAGTCTCTGCAGCCTGAAATAATCTACAACCTGGAATAGATTCTCAAAGACAGCTCATGAGATTAAGGTCTAAGTACAGAAAAAACTGTGGAAAAGACCAGTCAATGGAGTTCAAAACAAATGAGGTTTTACAGCAGGTGTGTGGTAACAAGGATGTCAATCGCTTTCATCTGTAGTCTTCCTGACCTGGTACTGCACATGTGTAGACAGAAGGAGGTCTCAAGGCCAGCACACTGCAAAATTCTATCAAAGGCATTGCTCTGCTCCCTGCTGTGAGGACACATCCCCCTGGCCCTGAGTATCCTGCTCACCCCGGGGTGCAAGGTGGGGAGCAGCGCTTTACTGCCTTATAGAGAACAGATTAGGAGAGGAGGGTCAAGCCCATCAGCACTCGCGTGATCCAAAACCTGCTCTTGAAAGCAACTACTGTAAAGGGCTGGAGCAGTGATCTGGAGAGAGAACGGAGATCTCTTGGCCAATGGCTCTCTTAAAATACTCCTTATTAGTCCTTTTGTTATCCACTCTAGGTTTAGAGCAGCCTGTGAACTGCCAAAACAGAGAATCTATTTAACAGGTTCTCCCAGCTCTGTATCCTTCTTTACAGGTCTTCCTGGTTAGCTGTGTGTGTGCCCTAACCCCTAGATAGCTTTCTTCATAATTCTTCATGCGCTGGCAATTTTATCTCACCGACCTTCTCACTTGCTGCAGTGTAATGTCTTTACTAATGTTTCAGTAGCCTTTTTCAGATCTCAAAACAAACAATCATAAATATAACTATTTACTCCCAAATCCCCAGCAGCTACAATGTGCATATTTCCTCCCATTCTCCATTTCATGCAGGAGCAATTTCTCTTCCAACTTTCTCAACTAGTAAACCTCTAACAAGTGACTGGAGTTCTGGATCCTGAAGACAGCCTGTGGGAAGGAGCAATTTTCACTTCACATATCCAGTATTATTTACTGGAGAAGAAAAGTGATGTAAGTAATGGGCACAAATGGCAAGAGGCATTTACTTGCTCAAAAGGTTTACAGTGTTAAATAGAAAAGTCAGGAAGGTAAACAGAGGCTCTGGACCAAGGTCAAACAGAAAAACAAGAGACAGACTAGAACAAGCATGTCCCTCTAGAACAAGCATTACTCCAAAGCCAGGTCTTGCATAAACACAGTGACCAATAGTGCTGTCCCCAAGGCCATGCACACATGAAGTAGGCAAAGGCACTGCCTCCTTCACCCAGCAGCCTCAACCCCTCAACCCTTCTTAGACACCAAACCTGCTTTAAAACATCTTACACACCTGCATAAAGGTCTTAAACTGACCATAAGTTTGGACTGAGCACCTGAGCTTCATCTCACCACGCCAGGGAGGCTAGACAAAGACTACTTGGCTATCAGTCAGCCTTGTAATTCGTGATGTCACATCCTAGCACTGCAACAAAACAAAACAAAGCTTAATGAGGTAGCCAGAGCCCGGATTTAACATAGAAGCGACATGAGAACTAACAGTCATTAGAACAGCTAGGGGGGAAGGGGAGGGAGGTCTTTGTGTTGGTTTCTTTTTCCAGTACGTATCTGCCCAAGGCTAGTGGTGTTCACTTGTTGAGCAGCTCTTTGCTGGTCTGCGGGAAGCTGATTGGACTTCTCAGTGGGGCAGTTTTACTTCAGAAGGGATCATTTAAGAGAAAGGCCATCAGTCTGTTGTCCATCTTAGGAAACAGCGGCTGAGCCTGCTCGGGGGCTGCCCTCCAGTGGAATGAGCAGCTGCCTGACAGAGGGATCTTTACTCAGCTAAGTAATGAGCTGTATTGATTTTCCTCAAAAGAAAATTGAACTTCTACAAACAACACAACAAGCTGCTTGAGTCAGGATGCTGCTCAAGTGGTCTTGTGACCACTGCAGGCTCTTGTGCTTATCATGGAAGAGGAAAAGTCAGGGGCTTTATTCTGCAGAGGCAGCTTACAACAATTGAAAAAAAGAAAGAAAACCAATTCTCCTTTCAAATACATTGGGCAAGGACCAGACTAACATGCCCTGCCGGGACAGCTGACATTCAGTCATTTGAAAAGCAGCTGCAGGAACAATCCCAGCCCTTGTTCTCTTGTGCAGTGTGCCCAGGTGGCCAAGAAGGGCAATGGCATCCTGGCCTGCATCAGAAACAGTGTGGCCAGCAAGAGCAGGGAGGTCATTCTGCCCCTGTCCACTGCACTGGTTAGGCCACACCTTGAGTCCTGTGTCCAGTTCTGGGCCACTCAGTTTAGGAAGGATGTTGAGTTGCTGGAACGTGTCCAGAAAAGAGCAACAAAGTTGGTGAGGGGTTTGGAACACAAGCCCTATGAGGAGAGGCTGAGGGAGCTGGGATTGTTTAGGCTGGAGAAGAGGAGGCTCAGGAGAGACCTATTGCTCTCTGCAGCTACCTTAAGGGAGGTTGTAGAATAGAATAGAATAGAATTGCCAAGGTTGGAAGAGACCTTGAAGATCATCGAGTCCAACCTGTAACCATAACCTCACAACTAGACCATGGCACCAAGTGCCACATCCAGTCCCCTCCTGAACGCCTCCAGGGACGGAGACTCAACCACCTCCCCAGGCAGCGCAATCCAATGGCGAATCACTCTCTCGGTGAAGAACTTTCTCCTCACCTCCAGCCTAAACTTCCCCTGTTGCAGCTTGAGACTGTGTCCCCTTGTTCTGGTGCTGGTTGCTAGGGAGAAGAGGCCAACCCTTTCCTCGCTACAACCACCCTTCAGGTAGTTGTAGAGAGCAATGAGGTCGCCCCTGAGCCTCCTCTTCTCCAGGCTAAACAGCCCCAGCTCCCTCAGCCTCTCCTCATAGGGCTTGTGCTCAAGGCCTCTCCCCAGCCTTGTTGCCCTTCTCTGGACACGTTCAAGTGTCTCAATATCCTTCTTAAACTGAGGGGCCCAGAACTGGACACAGTACTCAAGGTGTGGCCTAACCAGTGCAGTGTACAGGGGCACAATGACCTCCCTGCTCCTGCTGGCCACACTATTCCTAATGCAGGCCAGGATGCCATTGGCCTTCTTGGCTGCCTGGGCACACTGCTGGCTCATGTTCAGCTTCCCATCAACCAGCACCCCCAGGTCCCTCTCTGCCTGGCCGCTTCCAGCTCACTCTGACCCCAGCCTGTAGCACTGCCTGGGGCTTGTGGCCAATGTGCAGAACCTGGCACTTGGATGTGTTCAATCTCATGCCCTTGGACTCTGCCCATCTGTCCAGCCTGTCGAGGTCCCTCTGCAAAGCCTCTCTGCCCTCCAGCAGATCAACTCCTGCCCCCAGCTTGGTGTCATCTAAATTTACTGATGATGGACTCAATGGCCTCATCCAGATCATCAATAAAGATGTTGAAGAGCATGGGGCCCAGCACTGATCCCTGGGGCACACCACTAGTGACAGGCCGCCAGCTGGATGTGGCACCATTCACCACCACTCTCTGCTCGGCCCTCCAGCCAGCTCCTAACCCAACAGACAGTGTGATCCTGTCCAAGCCATGGGCTGCCGCTTGGCCAGGAGTTTGCTGTGGGGACGGTGTCAAAGGCCTCGCTGAGGTCCAGGTAGACCATCCACAGGCCTCCCCACATCCACCAAGCGGGTCACCTGATCTGTAGACAGGCAGAGGTTGGTCTCTTCTCCCAGGCAGCCAGCATCAGAACAAGAGGACACAGTCTCAAGCTGTGCAAGTTGAGGTTTAGGCTGGAGTTTAGTGTGAGAAATTACTTGTAATATTTACTAGAATTCACAGACCCAACCCAGCCTGGGCCGACAAGAGCACCTGCACTTTTGACCTGGCCAGTCTTCAGACATGTTGGCGCCTCACCTTTCTCTCACAATACAGACCATAACCAACCAATCGGCCCAGCAATCGAGGCCCAGGTCCCCAGTAATTCCCCTTGTGAAAGCCAAATATTACAAACAATTTCTCACACTAAACTCCAGCCTAAACCTCAACTTGCACAGCTTGAGACTGTGTCCTCTTGTTCTGATGCTGGCTGCCTGGGAGAAGAGACCAACCTCTGCCTGTCTACAGATCAGGTGACCCGCTTGGTGGATGTGGGGAGGCCTGTGGATGTGGTCTACCTGGACCTCAGCAAGGCCTTTGACACCGTCCCCCACAGCAAACTCCTGGCCAAGCTGGCAGCCCATGGCTTGGACAGGATCACACTGTGTTGGGTTAGGAGCTGGCTGGAGGGCCGAGCCCAGAGAGTGGTGGTGAATGGTGCCACATCCAGCTGGCGGCCTGTCACTAGTGGTGTGCCCCAGGGATCAGTGCTGGGCCCCATGCTCTTCAACATCTTTATTGATGATCTGGATGAGGCCATTGAGTCCATCATCAGTAAATTTGCAGATGACACCAAGCTGGGGGCAGGAGTTGATCTGCTGGAGGGCAGAGAGGCTTTGCAGAGGGACCTCGACAGGCTGGACAGATGGGCAGAGTCCAAGGGCATGAGATTTAACACATCCAAGTGCCAGGTTCTGCACATTGGCCACAACAACCCCAGGCAGTGCTACAGGCTGGGGTCAGAGTGGCTGGAGAGCGGCCAGGCAGAGAGGGACCTGGGGGTGCTGGTTGATGGGAAGCTGAACATGAGCCAGCAGTGTGCCCAGGCAGCCAAGAAGGCCAATGGCATCCTGGCCTGCATTAGGAATAGTGTGGCCAGCAGGAGCAGGGAGGTCATTGTGCCCCTGTACACTGCACTGGTTAGGCCGCACCTTGAGTACTGTGTCCAGTTCTGGGCCCCTCAGTTTAAGAAGGATATTGAGACACTTGAACGTGTCCAGAGAAGGGCAACAAGGCTGGGGAGAGGCCTTGAGCACAAGCCCTATGAGGAGAGGCTGAGGGAGCTGGGGCTGTTTAGCCTGGAGAAGAGGAGGCTCAGGGGCGACCTCATTGCTCTCTACAACTACCTGAAGGGTGGTTGTAGCGAGGAAGGGTTGGCCTCTTCTCCCTAGCAACCAGCACCAGAACAAGGGGACACAGTCTCAAGCTGCAACAGGGGAAGTTTAGGCTGGAGGTGAGGAGAAAGTTCTTCACCGAGAGAGTGATTCGCCATTGGATTGCGCTGCCTGGGGAGGTGGTTGAGTCTCCGTCCCTGGAGGCGTTCAGGAGGGGACTGGATGTGGCACTTGGTGCCATGGTCTAGTTGTGAGGTTATGGTTACAGGTTGGACTCGATGATCTTCAAGGTCTCTTCCAACCTTGGCAATTCTATTCTATTCTATTCTACAACCTCCCTTAAGGTAGCTGCAGAGAGCAATAGGTCTCTCCTGAGCCTCCTCTTCTCCAGCCTAAACAATCCCAGCTCCCTCAGCCTCTCCTCATAGGGCTTGTGTTCCAAACCCCTCACCAACTTTGTTGCTCTTTTCTGGACACGTTCCAGCAACTCAACATCCTTCCTAAACTGAGTGGCCCAGAACTGGACACAGGACTCAAGGTGTGGCCTAACCAGTGCAGTGGACAGGGGCAGAATGACCTCCCTGCTCTTGCTGGCCACACTGTTTCTGATGCAGGCCAGGATGCCATTGCCCTTCTTGGCCACCTGGGCACACTGCACAAGAGAACAAGGGCTGGGATTGTTCCTGCAGCTGCTTTTCAAATGACTGAATGTCAGCTGTCCCGGCAGGGCATGTTAGTCTGGTCCTTGCCCAATGTATTTGAAAGGAGAATTGGTTTTCTTTCTTTTTTTCAATTGTTGTAAGCTGCCTCTGCAGAATAAAGCCCCTGACTTTTCCTCTTCCATGATAAGCACAAGAGCCTGCAGTGGTCACAAGACCACTTGAGCAGCATCCTGACTCAAGCAGCTTGTTGTGTTGTTTGTAGAAGTTCAATTTTCTTTTGAGGAAAATCAATACAGCTCATTACTTAGCTGAGTAAAGATCCCTCTGTCAGGCAGCTGCTCATTCCACTGGAGGGCAGCCCCCGAGCAGGCTCAGCCGCTGTTTCCTAAGATGGACAACAGACTGATGGCCTTTCTCTTAAATGATCCCTTCTGAAGTAAAACTGCCCCACTGAGAAGTCCAATCAGCTTCCCGCAGACCAGCAAAGAGCTGCTCAACAAGTGAACACCACTAGCCTTGGGCAGATACGTACTGGAAAAAGAAACCAACACAAAGACCTCCCTCCCCTTCCCCCTAGCTGTTCTAATGACTGTTAGTTCTCATGTCGCTTCTATGTTAAATCCGGGCTCTGGCTACCTCATTAAGCTTTGTTTTGTTTTGTTGCAGTGCTAGGATGTGACATCACGAATTACAAGGCTGACTGATAGCCAAGTAGTCTTTGTCTAGCCTCCCTGGCGTGGTGAGATGAAGCTCAGGTGCTCAGTCCAAACTTATGGTCAGTTTAAGACCTTTATGCAGGTGTGTAAGATGTTTTAAAGCAGGTTTGGTGTCTAAGAAGGGTTGAGGGGTTGAGGCTGCTGGGTGAAGGAGGCAGTGCCTTTGCCTACTTCATGTGTGCATGGCCTTGGGGACAGCACTATTGGTCACTGTGTTTATGCAAGACCTGGCTTTGGAGTAATGCTTGTTCTAGAGGGACATGCTTGTTCTAGTCTGTCTCTTGTTTTTCTGTTTGACCTTGGTCCAGAGCCTCTGTTTACCTTCCTGACTTTTCTATTTAACACTGTAAACCTTTTGAGCAAGTAAATGCCTCTTGCCATTTGTGCCCATTACTTACATCACTTTTCTTCTCCAGTAAATAATACTGGATATGTGAAGTGAAAATTGCTCCTTCCCACAGGCTGTCTTCAGGATCCAGAACTCCAGTCACTTGTTAGAGGTTTACTAGTTGAGAAAGTTGGAAGAGAAATTGCTCCTGCATGAAATGGAGAATGGGAGGAAATATGCACATTGTAGCTGCTGGGGATTTGGGAGTAAATAGTTATATTTATGATTGTTTGTTTTGAGATCTGAAAAAGGCTACTGAAACATTAGTAAAGACTTTACACTGCAGCAAGTGAGAAGGTCGGTGAGATAAAATTGCCAGCGCATGAAGAATTATGAAGAAAGCTATCTAGGGGTTAGGGCACACACACAGCTAACCAGGAAGACCTGTAAAAGAAGGATACAGAGCTGGGAGAACCTGTTAAATAGATTCTCTGTTTTGGCAGTTCACAGGCTGCTCTAAACCTAGAGTGGATAACAAAAGGACTAATAAGGAGTATTTTAAGAGAGCCATTGGCCAAGAGATCTCCGTTCTCTCTCCAGATCACTGCTCCAGCCCTTTACAGTAGTTGCTTTCAAGAGCAGGTTTTGGATCACGCGAGTGCTGATGGGCTTGACCCTCCTCTCCTAATCTGTTCTCTATAAGGCAGTAAAGCGCTGCTCCCCACCTTGCACCCCGGGGTGAGCAGGATACTCAGGGCCAGGGGGATGTGTCCTCACAGCAGGGAGCAGAGCAATGCCTTTGATAGAATTTTGCAGTGTGCTGGCCTTGAGACCTCCTTCTGTCTACACATGTGCAGTACCAGGTCAGGAAGACTACAGATGAAAGCGATTGACATCCTTGTTACCACACACCTGCTGTAAAACCTCATTTGTTTTGAACTCCATTGACTGGTCTTTTCCACAGTTTTTCTGTACTTAGACCTTAATCTCATGAGCTGTCTTTGAGAATCTATTCCAGGTTGTAGATTATTTCAGGCTGCAGAGACTGTGAAGAGGCAGTGTTGCTTGTACTACCAGACTCCTCTGGTGTTTGATGACAGCTATGATTGCAGTGCATATAACATTATGATTTGACTGCAATTACAATAGCATGGGTGGTGTTATGCCTGACTAGCTGATTAATCATCTGGAGCAATGAATGTATCTCCCCTCTTTTATGGTGATTAATATGTAGAGCTGGATTGCAGTTGGCTGGGCGAGTGTGGAAGTGATGAAGGTGAATGGAGAGGTATTGGTCAACTTCAGGCTGCAGAAAGGGCAAACACATGCAGCTTCTAGAATAGGGTGGGATAGGATAGGGTGGGATAGGATAGGGTAGGATAGGGTAGGATAGGATAGGATAGGATAGGATAGGATAGGATAGGATAGGATAGAATAGAATAGAATAGAATAGAATAGAATAGAATAGAATAGAATAGAATAGAATAGACCAGGTTGGAAGAGACCTTTGAGATCATCAAGTCCAACCTATCACCCAACACTATCCAATCAACTAAACCATAGCACCAAGCACCCCATCCAGTCTCTTCTTAAACACCTGCAGTGATGGTGACTCCACCACCTCTCTGGGCAGCACATTCCAATGGGCAATCTCTCTTTCTGTGAAGAACTTCTTCCTAACATCCAGCCTAAACCTCTCCTGGCACAGCTTGAGACTGTGTCCTTTTGTTCTGGCGCTGTTTGCCTGGAAGAAGAGACAAACCCCCACCTGGCTACAACCTTCCTTCAGGTAGCTGTAGACAGCAATAAGGCCTCCCTGAGCCTCCTCTTCTCCAGGCTAAGCAACCCCAGCTCCCTCAGCCTCTCCTCATAGGTCTTGTGCTCCAAACCCTTCCCCAGCTTTGTTGCCCTGTTGGGACAGTTATTCCATCCCTGATATGGGCACTGGCTTTAGGCAGCTCTGCTCCACTTCAGGGAGCTGTATTTCAGTGATAGGTGGCCAAACTGCTAAACACAGGTTGGTCCACTCAGAGTTAGAAGGAGATATTTCAGTGTGCAGGGATGCTCAGCAATGCCTTGCCCTCCCTTTCTTTCTTGAGGTTCCTGCTAGGTGCTGCTTCTGTGTTTCTCCTATCACAGGAAGGATGTGGCTCATTTTTTTCGGGGTACCAGATACCTAAAGGCGACAGTGGAGGCTGAGTGGATTTACTGGGACTTGGTTTGCTTTATTGAAGGATTTACATGGGATGGTCTACCTTGTGTATGTATATCCTTAGTGTAGAAAGCATGCTTGCTCTAGTCTGTCTCTTTTTTCCTGTCTGACCTTGGTCCAGAGCCTCTGTTTACCTTCCTGTCTTTTGAGCAGTAAATGCCTCTTCCCCTGTTTGTGCACTTTACTTACAGCAGCCATAACTGAAACCCATGTTTAAAAGGTCTGGCTTTGAGGATGGAGCCATTTAGGATTCTGGGATGTAAAGCTCTTTCCTTCTTCCAGTGGTTAACCAGAGAATCCTGAGCCAGTATGTCTGTAGATACCCAGGAGTGCAGGGAGGAGGGAAATTGATTAGTACAATTGGATTAAATACCTTCTGTGCTGGGCACCTGCCATGGTGGCTTAGTGCCACTGTTGTCCCCAAGCAGGTGGAGTGACTTTCTGGTTCTCCCCACAATCTGGGTCATATACATTCAGGCAACAGCAGTACAGATTATCTGGAAGTAACTCAGGGTTTTGCTTGTGGGAATTTGCAATTCAAATCAAGAGAAGTTTCAGCCTCTCTCTTCCTCATATGGTGATTTTCTTTACTCTCCTGATACAGCAAAGATGAAATATTAAATGTCCTCCACAATGTAATTGTGTCTTGCTGGTTGTAATCATTTCCCTCTGCCTCATGATTTTTTGCTACTGCTTCTCCCTTCCCTTCCTGCAAAACATGGGGTGATTCTCATCTCCCCTGTGGACTGGAAAGGAGATGCTACCAGCTCCCACCTGGACCCACCAGTTTAACAGGAATAACTTTTAGGCTGTTAGGAAGAAGTTCTATACAGAGAGAGTGATTGCCCATTGGAATGGACTGCCCGGGGAGGTGGGGGAGTCACCTTCATTGGAGGTGTTCAGGAGGAGACTTGATGAGGTGCTTGGTGCCATGATCTAGTTGTTTAGGTGGGTTGGATTAGTTGGTGGGTTGGATGTGATGATCTTGAAGGTCTCTTCCAACCTGATTTATTCTATTGTAATAATAGTAATAATAATAATAATAATAATAATAATAATAATAATAATAATAATAATAAAAAACCAGGTTGGAAGAGACCTTCAAGATCATCGAGTCCAACCCATCAAACAACTAGATCATGTCACCAAGCTCCCCATCAAGTCTCCTAAACACCTCCAACGACAGTGACCCCACCACCTCCCCAGGCAGCCCATTCCAATGGGGAATCACTCTCTCTGTATAGAACTTCTTCCTAATGTCCAGTCTAAACCTGCCATGGTGCATCTTGAGACTGTGTCCTCTTGTTCTGGTGCTGGCTGCCTGGGAGAAGAGACCAACCTCTGCCTGGCTACAACCTCCCTTCAGGTAGTTGTAGAGAGCAATAAGGTCACCCCTCAGTCTCCTCTTCTCCAGGCTAAGCAACCCCAGCTCCCTCAGCCTCTCTTCATAGGGCTTGTGCTCCAAACCTCTCACCAACCTTGTTGCCCTTCTCTGGACACGTTCCAGCAAGTCAACCTCCTTCCTAAACTGAGGGGCCCAGAACTGGACACAGGACTCAAGGTGTGGCCTAACCAGTGCAGTGGACAGGGGCAGAATGACTTCCCTGCTCCTGCTGGCCACACTGTTCCTGATGCAGGCCAGGATGCCATTGGCCCTCTTGGCTGCCTGGGCACACTGCAGGCTCATGTTCAGCCTACAATCAACCAGCACCCCCAGGTCCCTCTCTGCCTGGCCGCTCTCCAGCCACTCTGACCCCAGCCTGTAGCGCTGCCTGGGGTTGTTGTGGCCAATGTGCAGAACCTGGCACTTGGCTGTGTTCAATCTCCTGCCCTTGGACTCTGCCCATCTGTCCAGCCTGTCGAGGTCCCTCTGCAAAGCCTCTCTGCCCTCCAGCAGATCAACTCCTGCCCCCAGCTTGGTGTCATCTGCAAATTTACTGATGATGGACTCAATGGCCTCATCCAGATCATCAATAAAGATGTTGAAGAGCATGGGGCCCAGCAGTGATCCCTGGGGCACACCACTGGTGACAGGCCGCCAGCTGGATGTGGCGCCATTCACCACCACTCTCTGGGCTCGGCCCTCCAGCCAGTTCCTAACCCAACACAGTGTGATCCTGTCCAAGCCAGGGGCTGCCAGCTTGGCCAGGAGTTTGCTGTGGGGGACGGTGTCAAAGGCCTTGCTGAGGTCCGGGTAGACCACATCCACAGCCTGCCCCACATCCCCCAGGTGGGTCACCTGATCATAGAAGGAGATCAGGTTGGTCAGGCAGGACCTGCCCCTCCTAAATCCATGCTGGCTGGGCCTGATCCCCTGGCCATCCTGTAAGTGCTGTGTGATCGCACACAAGATGACCTGCTCCATAATCTTGCCTGGCACTGAGGTCAGGCTGACAGGCCTGTAATTCCCTGGCTCATCCAACCGGCCCTTCTTGTGGATGGGCACCACGTTGGCAGCTTCCAGTCTTCTGGGACCCCTCCAGTGAGCCAGGACTGTTGAAAAATGATGGAGAGTGGCTTGGCAGCTCATCTGCCAGCTCCCTCAGCACCCTAGGGTGGATCCCATCTGGTCCCATGGCCTTGTGGGGGTCCAAGCGGCTGAGAAGATCTCAAACTATCCCATCCTGGAGCAGCAGGAAACTATGCAGCTCCCTGGCTCCTTCTGCCAGCTCTGCAGGCCAGCTGTCTGGAAGCCGTTCTGTCCTGCTAGTAAAAATTGAGGCAAGGAAGGTGTTAAGTACCTCTGCCTTCTCCTCATCCTTTGTTACAACGTTCACCTCTGTGCCCACCAAGGAGTGGAGCTTGTCCTTGCCCTTCCTCTTGCTATTAATATATTTATAGAAGGACTATTGTATTCTAACTTACAATCATAGAATGGTCCAGGCCAGAAGGGACCTCCAAAGGTCATCCAGTCCAGCCTCCCTGCAGTCAGCAGGGACATCCCCAACTAGATCAGGCTGTCCAGGGCCTCGTTGAGGCTCACCTTGAATATCTCCAGAGATGGGGCCTCAACCATTTCCCTGGGCAACCTGTTGCAGTGTTCCACCACCATCACAGTAAAGAACTTATTCCTGATATTGAATCTGAATCTCCCCTTCTCTACTTTGAAGCCATTGCCCCTCATCTTGTCACTGCAGACCTTTGTAAACAGTCTCTCTCCATCCTTCCTGTAGGCCCCCTTCAGGTACTGGAAGGCTGCTATTAGGTCTTCCTGGAGCCTCCTCCAGGCTGAACACCCCCAGCTCCCTCAGCCTGTCCTCATAGCATAGGTGCTCCAATCCCTTGATCATCTGCGTGGTCTCCCTCTGGACCCTTTCAATCAGGTTCATGTCCTTCCTGGGACTTGTGAAAATGAATCCTCAAGAAAAGCCTCAAGCATTGCACAGTTTGTTGCTGATAGACTGGACTCTAGTCCATATCAGTGTAAATCAAGGTTGAAGTGGGAAGGAAAGCTTTGGAACAGAACACCATGCAAATAGGAAACAATATAACATTTCTAGCTTGGGCTCATGCCAGAAGTCCCAAAATTTCATGTTAGCAAATGTTCAAGTTCTGATGAAAAGGAAATAAAAGAAAAAAAGGAAATAAAAGGGAAAAAAAGGTATTCCTAGATGTTGGGGGGAAAGTAAAACAGAGAGAGAGGAGAGAGAGGGAGAAGGGAGAGAGGGGGAGGGGGGAGAGAGAGAGGGGAGAGAGGGAGGGGAGAGAGGGAGGGGAGAGAGAGAGGGAGGAGAGGGAGGGGAGAGATGGGGGAGAGAGCCCTAAGAGTTGCTTTATCTGCTAGGCTACAAATAAATTGTGGTGTTCAAAGCTCAGCCTATTCTAGCCAAGTGTCCAGGAGATCTTCCATCCACCACTCCTGTGATACAGGTGTATTACAATGACCACACATGCGAAAATGTGTAGACTTGCTCTACACATTGGTCTTTGCCTTGTCTGTTGGAGCCTTACAGGTTGCTTTGTTTGCTGCTGCTCCCGCTGCCGGTGTGGCTTTGTTTATGATGCAAAAGAAAAGGTGTCATTTTTGTTTGCTTGTGTTCTGATTGCTAGCATTGCTTCCCTTGTTTTACATTCCCTTCCCACCCCCGTCAATCCAGAGGACCAGAGATAACTCAGATGAAAAAGAGTCAATTATGTGGTGCCTGGGATACTAGAAGTCTAGACTTTATGTCCCAGGAAGTTTCTATCAGGACCATGCTCCAAAGTTGTTGGATTTTTTCCCCTCCTCTTTTTAATATCAACAAGTAACACATCCTGGATACTCTGCAGTCAACAATATCCACGTTATTGGCAGCAAAGGCCGCAAAAGCTACTGTATGTCTGTGGCTTTGGAGGTTTTTATCTCTCCCCCATCTCTCCCCCATCTCTCCCCATTTCTCTCTCATCTCTCCCCCATCTCTCCCCATCTCTCCCCATCTCTCCCCATCTCTCCCCATCTCTCTTCGCATCTCTCTCATTTCTCTCCATCTCTCCCCATCTCTCTCCATCTCTCTCCATCTCTCTCCTTCTCTCTCCATCTCTCCCCCATCTCTCTCCATATCTCCCCATCTCTCTCCATCTCTCCCCATCTCTCCCCATCTCTCTCCCATCTCTCTCCATCTCTCCCCCATCTCTCTCTCCATCTCTCCCCCATCTCTCCCCATCCCTCCCCATCTCTCTCCATCTCTCCCCATCTCTCCCCCATCTCTCTGCCATCTCTCGTCATCTCTCTGCCATCTCTCGCCATCACTCCCCATCTCTCCCCATCTCTCTCCCATCTCTCCCCCAGCTCTCTCCCATCTCTCTGCCATCTCTCCCCATCTCTCTGCCATCTCTCCCCATCTCTCCCAATCTCTCCCCCATCTCTCCCCATCTCTCTCCCATCTCTCTCCCATCTCTCCCCCATCTCTCTGCCATCTCTCCCCATCTCTCCCCCATCTCTCCCCATCTCTCTCCCATCTCTCTCCCATCTCTCTCCCATCTCTCCCCCATCTCTCCCCATCTCTCTGCATCTCTCCCCATCTCTCCCCATCTCTCTGCCATCTCTCTGCCATCTCTCCCCATCTCTCTGCCATCTCTCCCCATCTCTCTCCCATCTCTCCCCATCTCTCCCAATCTCTCCCCCATCTCTCCCCATCTCTCTCCCATCTCTCTCCCATCTCTCCCCCATCTCTCTGCCATCTCTCCCCATCTCTCCCCCATCTCTCCCCATCTCTCTCCCATCTCTCTCCCGTCTCTCCCCCATCTCTCCCCATCTCTCTGCATCTCTCCCCATCTCTCCCCATCTCTCTGCCATCTCTCTGCCATCTCTCCCCATCTCTCTGCCATCTCTCCCCATCTCTCCCCATCTCTCCCCCATCTCTCCCCATCTCTCTGCCATCTCTCCCCATCTCTCTCCCATCTCTCCCCATCTCTCCCCATCTCTCCCCCATCTCTCCCCCATCTCTCCCCATCTCTCTGCCATCTCTCCCCATCTCTCTCCCATCTCTCCCCCATCTCTCCCCCATCTCTCACCCATCCCTCACCCATCTCTCCCCATCTCTCGCCCATCTCTCGCCCATCTCTCCCCCATCTCCCCCATCTCTCCCCCATCTCAGTATCTTACAGTATCTTCCAGTATTACCAAGGTTGGAAGAGACCTCGAAGATCATCGAGTCCAACCTGTAACCACAAACCTCACGACTAGACCATGGCTCCAAGTGCCACATCCAGTCCCCTCTTGAACACCTCCAGGGCTGGCGACTCAACCACCTCCCCGGGCAGCACATTCCAATGGCGAATCACTCTCTCGGTGAAGAACTTTCTCCTCACCTAAACTTCCCCTGTTGCAGCTTGAGACTGTGTCCTCTTGTTCTGGTGCTGGCTGCCAGGGAGAAGAGGCCAACCCCTTCCTCGCTACAACCACCCTTCAGGTAGTTGTAGAGAGCAATGAGGTCGCCCCTGAGCCTCCTCTTCTCCAGGCTAAACAGCCCCAGCTCCCCTCAGCCTCTCCTCATAGGGCTTGTGCTCAAGGCCTCTCCCCAGCCTTGTTGCCCTTCTCTGGACACGTTCAAGTGTCTCGATGTCCTTCTTAAACTGAGGGGCCCAGAACTGGACACAGGACTCAAGGTGTGGCCTAACCAGTGCAGTGGACAGGGGCAGAATGACTTCCCTGCTCCTGCTGGCCACACTGTTCCTGATGCAGGCCAGGATGCCATTGGCCCTCTTGGCTGCCTGGGCACACTGCAGGCTCATGTTCAGCCTCCCATCAACCAGCACCCCCAGGTCCCTCTCTGCCTGGCCGCTCTCCAGCCACTCTGACCCCAGCCTGTAGCACTGCCTGGGGTTGCTGTGACCAATGTGCAGCACTTGGCACTTGGCTGTGTTCAATCTCCTGCCCTTGGACTCTGCCCATCTGTCCAGCCTGTCGAGGTCCCTCTGCAAAGCCTCTCTGCCCTCCAGCAGATCAACTCCTGCCCCCAGCTTGGTGTCGTCTGCAAATTTACTGATGATGGACTCAATGGCCTCATCCAGATCATCAATAAAGATGTTGAAGAGCATGGGGCCCAGCACTGATCCTTGGAGCACACCACTGGTGACAGGCCGCCAGCTGGATGTGGCGCCATTCACCATCACTCTCTGGGCTCGGCCCTCCAGCCAGTTCCTAACCCAGCTCAGAGTGCTGCTGTCCAAGCCAGGGGCTGCCAGCTTGGCCAGGAGTTTGCTGTGGGGGATGGTGTCAAAGGCCTTGCTGAGGTCCAGGTAGACCACATCCACAGCCTGCCCCACATCCCCCAGGTGGGTCACCTGATCATAGAAGGAGATCAGGTTGGTCAGGCAGGACCTGCCCCTCCTAAATCCATGCTGGCTGGGCCTGATCCCTTGGCCATCCTGTAAGTGCTGTGTGATTGCACCCAAGATGACCTGCTCCATAACCTTGCCTGGCACTGAGGTCAGGCTGACAGGCCTATAATTCCCTGGCTCATCCAACCGGCCCTTCTTGTGGATGGGCACCACGTTGGCAGCTTCCAGTCTTCTGGGACCTCTCCAGTGAGCCAGGACTGTTGAAAAATGATGGAGAGCGGCTTGGCAGCTCATCTGCCAGCTCCCTCAGCACCCTAGGATGGATCCCATCTGGTCCCATGGACTTATGGGGGTCCAAGCAGCTGAGAAGATCTCTAACTATCCCATCCTGGAACAGCGGGAAACTATGCTGCTCCCTGGCTCCTTCTGCCAGCTCTGCAGGCCAGCTGTCTGGAAGACGTTCTGCCCTGCTAGTAAAAATTGAGGCAAAGAAGGTGTTAAGTACCTCTGCCTTTTCCTCATCCTTTGTTACAACGTTCACCTCCATGCCCACCAAGGAGTGGAGCTTGTCCTTGCCCTTCCTCTTGCTATTAATATATTTATAGAAGGACTTTTTGTTGTCCTTCACAGCAGAGGCCAGTCTGAGCTCCAAATGTGCTTTTGCCTCCCTAATTTTCTTCCTACAAGACTTAGCAACATCCCTAAACATTCCATGGGTTGCCTCCCCTTTCTTCCAAAGATGATACACCCTCTTTTTTTTCCCTTAGTTCCTTTAGAAGCTCATTGCCCATCCAGGCTGGCCGTCTGCCCCGGCGGCTCATCTTCCGGCACACCGGCACAGCCTGTTCCTGCGCCTCCAAGAGTTCTTCCTTGAAGCAGCTCCAGCTCTCCTGGACCCCTTTGTTTTTAAGGGCTGTTTCCCAAGGAACCTTCTGAGTTATTTCCTTGAGTAGCCTGAAGTCCGCCCTCCGGAAGTCCAGAGTGGAGGTCTTCTTGCTTCTCCTCTTGGCTTGGATGAATACTGAAAACTCAATAATCTCGTGGTCACTGGTGCCTAAACACCCTCCGACCACCACATCCCCACCAGCCCTTCCCTGCTGGTGAAGAGGAGGTCAAGCATAGCCTCACCCCCTGGTAGGTTCGCGCAGCACCTGGGATAAGAAGCCGTCCTGCATGCACTCTAAGAACCTCTTAGATTGCCTCCTCTCTGCTATGTTGTGATCCCAGCAGGTATCAGGCAGGTTGAAGTCACCCATGAGAACAAGGTCAGGCGATCTTGAGACAGCCTTAAGCTGCATATAGAATGCTTCATCAACATCCTCCTCCTGGTTGGGTGGTCTATAACAGACTCCAACCAGGATGTCTGCCCTGCTGGTCTTCCCTCTAATTCTCACCCACACGCACCCTCTAATTCTCACCCACCCACATCTCTCCCATCTCTCCCCCATCTTCCCCATCCCTCTCCCTCCCATCCCTCTCCCTCCCAATCCTCTCCCCCTCCCTCCCAATCCTCCCCCCCCTCCCTTCTCCCTCTCTCTCCTCTCTCCTCTCTCCTCTCTCTCTGTTTTACTTTCCCCCCCAACATCTAGGAATACCTTTTTTTTCCCTTTTATTTCCTTTTTTCTTTTATTTCCTTTTCATCAGAACTTGAACATTTGCTAACATGAAATTTTGGGACTTCTGGCATGAGCCCAAGCTAGAAATGTTATATTGTTTCCTATTTGCATGGTGTTCTGTTCCAAAGCTTTCCTTCCCACTTCAACCTTGATTTGCACTGATATGGACAGGAGAAGAAATGGGTGAGTGCTGAGTCCTTGGGAACTCTGTACCAGTGGCTGCTAGGAGTGCCAAACTAGTGATACAGTAGATTAAATTCACCAATGATATATTACTATTGTCTTCAGGGAGATCTCCACCTTGGACAAATATCTCGTCTTAGAGTGACTGCAATGCTCAAGGTCCTCCCTTCTGAGCAGCTTTCTGTCTCAAATGGCAAGTGGCCAAGCAATAATGGCTGCTCTTAGGTGACTTTTAAATTTGTATTTTTCTTTCTCTTTTTCTTGAAGGTGAACAGAAGCTTATAAATTTCAGCCTTAGAATGTGTTGAGAAGCAGAAGGTCTGAAGTAAAGTCACTATCCATTTTGAACGAGTCCTAAGACACTAAGTGTGGGCATCTTGTAGGGGCAAGAATGTGCCTGGTTGGAAAGTACTAGAGAACTAAATCTCTTTCCATTAAGTTTTGTTTCCAGACAGTGAAGCCTCGGTGAAATATCTTATCTATTGTGCAGGACAAAGCTAGATATTGTATTGTTTCAGTGCCAGACAGGAGTGTACAAAAGTATTGTTCCCTCTCATATAGAATAGAACAGAATTAGCCAGGTTGGAAAAGACCATTCAGGTCATTGAGTCCAACCTATCATCCAACACCATCTAATCAACTAAACCATGGCACCAAGCACCCCATCCAGTCTCCTCCTAAACACCTCCAGTCATGGTGACTCCACCACCTCCCTGGGCAGCACATTCCAATGGCAAATCACTCTTTCTGTGAAGAGCTTCTTCCTGATATCCAGCCTAAACCTCCCCTGGCACAGCTTGAGACTGTGTCCTCTTGTTCTGGTGCTGGTTGCCTGGGAGAAGAGACCAACCCCCACCTGGCTACAACCTCCTTCAGGTAGCGGTAGACAGCAAGAAGGTCTCCCTGAGCCTCCTCCTCTCCAGGCTAAACAGCCCCAGCTCCCTCAGCCTCTCCTCACAGGGCTGTGCTCCAAACCCTCCCCAGCTTTGTTGCCCTTCTCTGGACACCTTCCAGCAACTCAACATCTTTGAGAGAGGATTGCTTCTTCCTTGTTATTTATAGATTGTTTTTTACTTGTCAGAAGGGTCATTTTGAATTGCCCTGCCTGCAGTGAATTGCTCAGGTGTCTCTGCCCAGGCCTGGCACTGCTGGAAGGGTTAGGACCCGGTCCTGGAGCTGGTGGAAGCGTCTCACCTTCTTTCTAAGGGCTGCATCCTTTGGCAGCTGTCCTTCCTGGGGCTCAGTGTGAGAGCACTGGTTGAGGGAGATCTGGTGTGCAGATGTGGCTCTGAAGGCTCCAGGGTGGTTACCCTGACTTCACCAGAAGGACAATCTGCTCAAGAAAGGAATTCTGAATAATGCAAACACAGACCACAAAACAGGATAGCCCTAAAAACTTTAAGGGATCTGAAAATCCTTCCACTGCAGTATGCCATTTTAAGCAGAGTCATTCTGATTAATCTTCTTTTAATATATAGTCAGAAAAAACCCAACCCAACCCAACCCATACCTCTGCTGACCTGTATCCAGGGGTCAGAGAAAGCCCTATGAGGAGAGGCTGATGGAGCTGGGGCTGTTTAACCTGGAGAAGAGGAGGCTCAGGGGAGACCTCATTGCTCTCTACAGCTTCCTGAAAGGAGGTTGTAGCCAGGTGGGGGTTGGTCTCTTCACCCAGGCAACCACCACCAGAACAAGAGGACACAATCTCAAGCTGCACCAGGGGAGGTTTAGGCTGGATGGTAGGAAGATGTTCTTCCCAGAAAGAGTGATTGGCCATTGGAATGTGCTGCCCAGGGAGGTGGTGGAGTCACTGTCCCTGGAGGTGTTCAAAAAAGGTTTGGATGTGGCACTTGAAGCCATGGTTTAGTTGTCATGAGGTGTTGGGTGATAGGTAATAGGTTGAACTTGATGATCTCTGAGGTATTTTCCAACCTGGCTGATTCTATGATTCTACGATTTAAAGAGAGATAGTCATTGCAATCGGGTAGAAATGAAGTCCTGAAAGCAGGAATTGATGAAGGTGGAGAGTGGTAGGTAAATGTGCCACAAATACCTGCTCTAGAAGCATTGGATGCAGTCATTCCTGGGGACACCGGGAAAGTGTTAGCTGGCTGGGCAGGGATGTGCTGTATGCTTCACTGTCATGTGAAAATTAAAACAAAAGAGAAAATCTCTAAGGAGACCGTCAGCAAGTGACAAATGTTCATGCTGGGGCTCTCTGGAAGAGGGGAAAGCCATGGCCAGTGCTGTGACTCATTCCTGAACAAGCAGGGCTAAATGGCACTGAGGAAGCTGCTGCCTTAGTTTCATGAAGGGACCAGCCACGTGGCCGTGGCATCCACTCCAGGCCAGCCTGGTGCTGCCAGAGAGCCTACTTGGCAGTGCCAGCAGAGCAGGTTTTGAAGAGCCAGACTGTTCTGCTTCGAGGCAGCTCTCTCCCTCTGCCAGGAAGTACAGTAAACACAGGAGAATGTTTGCAGAGAACTCTTCTGTCTTGGCAGGCAGGAGATCAGGCTTAGCATGACCCTGCTGGGAACTGAGCAGGTCCCAGAGATGCCAGGCATCCTCTGCAAGGCTAGAAGAGCTCCATGACTGGCAGACTTTACTGTAACCAAAGGAGCAGAAAATGGCAATAGCTTATGCTTCACCTAGGCACAACCCACCAGGTGTTAAACAATTTTCTGGGAGAAATCATGGCCACCCACAACATAGGCCACTGCTCCTGCATAGTCCCTCCTCAACATGAGGAGGAACTTCTTCACTGTGAGGGTCACAGAGCACTGGAACAGGCTCCCCAGAGAGGTTGTGG
>JAWKAJ010000242.1:0-20515 GCA_033816785.1 Picus viridis
AGTCCTGTGTCCAGTTCTGGGCCCCTCAGTTTAGGAAGGATGTTGACTTGCTGGAACGTGTCCAGAGAAGGGCAACAAAGCTGGTGAGGGGTTTGGAACACAAGCCCTATGAGGAAAGGCTGAGGGAGCTGGGGTTGCTTAGCCTGGAGAAGAGGAGACTGAGGGGTGACCTTATTGCTCTCTACAACTACCTGAAGGGAGGTTGTAGCCAGGCAGAGGTTGGCCTCTTCTCCCAGGCATCCAGCACCAGAACAAGAGGACACAGTCTCAGGCTGCACCAGGGCAGGTTTAGGCTGGATGTTAGGAAGAAGTTCTACACGGAGAGAGTGATTGCCCATTGGAATCGGCTACCCGTGGAGGTGGTGGAGTCACCTTCACAGGAGGTGTTCAGGAGAAGACTTGATGGGGTGCTTGGCTGTATGGTCTAGTTGTTGGGTGGGTTGGATTGTTTGATGGGTTGGACGCGATGATCTTGAAGGTCTCTTCCAACCTGGTGTATTGTATTGTATTGTATTGTATTGTATTGTAAAATCAATGCCAAAAATTCAAGGTGCATCTAGACCAGTCACTATGTTGTGCTTTCCCCATTCATTCCCAGTCAGGCTTATCTCAGCCTGCAGTACAGTCAAATCTTGTGAGCCCCCTGTGACGCCCTGAATACTTATGGGCTCAGCCCCTTTGTGCCTTGATGGTACCAGGGTGCATTGGGCCCCTGTGTCCACCAGAGCCATTTCACATAGACATCCCGGTACACTTTTTGTCCCTGGCCTCCACCTGGCTGGAATTAGGGCACCTCTAATGCTGGCGGTGATGCCCACACTTGTCACAGGGTCCTGTGTTACTAGGAGAAGAGTCTCTTGAGCAAGAGCGACCTCTCCAGGAAACTGGGGCAGCCCTTCTCCTGGACGAGTTATCCTCAATGTGCCCATCTTGCAGTTCTCACACTCTGTTCCAGAGGGCAAAGGTGTGTTGCCCATGCCAGGTATCCATGTTCTTTCCATGGTCACAGAGGATCCTCCACAGAGACCCCCTTGACATGCCCCTATTGGCTTGTGGTGATCTCCTAGGGGAAGGTTGCCTATTCCTGATTGATGCAACATGGACCCATTCTGAAGGGGAAGGGGAAAAGGAGATATCTTTCCCTTTTTCAGTTTAGACATGGAGGCCTTAATCTCTTTGACAATGTCTTTAGTCATTGTTTCTTTGGATGAGATTATGGGTTTCTGATTTGCACTGTCCTCATATTCCCTTAAATCATTAGCAAACTGACAGTTTTCGACCTTCCATCCTGTCCAGTCAGGAGCATCCTTGCTAATGTGTGTGCATGTTTTTGAGGGGTATCCTGGGCAAGTTTGTTTACAAAGGGCTGTCTCATAGGCATCTCATCTGGGTCCGAAGGGAGCTGACCATCTTCATAAATTATTTCCAGCACAGCCATCTCTCTCAGATACTGAATGCCCTGTTCCATAGCTGTCCATCTAACTGGGGCCCAGTTGAGGTTGTCTTTTGAGCAGTATCGTCTCTTTATGGCATTGAGGATCTGGGCCCAGAGAGTGTGTATTCCATTGAGTTTTGCTAACTCCTTGTCCTGACCAGCATCATGAGTCAGGGAACTTAAAATCTTCACTTCCCTCTTATCCAGGTCCACTGTATCCACACCCTCATCCCAAGATCTCTGGGCCCATCTTAGTATTGGCTCACCCTCTTTCCGTGCATAATCCAGACGAGTTTGCCTTAATTCCTTTCTGGGTAGAGCTGTAACAGTTATTTCTTGATCCGAGTCATCCTCATCCACCACTGGCTTCTGCGAAGTGCTAGGCCTTGCCAACGTGCCTTCCTCACCATCTGTGTTTGGACATGATTTTCACCTCCTTTTTCTCCACATGGTGACAGGTGCTAGAGAAACTGCATGGGCAGGAGCATCAGTGGTTAAGTGTGGAACCACTGGTGGCAGGGCAAACCCTTGTGCCTGGGCCTCAGGCTGAGATCTGGCACACTCACTACAACCCGACCCCTCCCTCTTTGTGTTTACACAGTGCTTGCAATGCTCACAGCAGACAATAACCCCATTTTTAAAGCTTACGAAAGACTGCCTTATCACTCTGCAAAGAGCTCTTAATGGATTAGCTCTTCCTCCATCCAACATGGTCACAGCAAATGCCCCTATAAGGATTATATTCAAGCATATAAAGCATATTCTAATGCAAGGCAATTTTCCATCACAGACATTTTTATCTACACCATTGGTTTCGTAGCTTTGTAAGTTATTAATTTGTAGATATGGGTCTAAAAGATGCAGCCAAACACCCATGCAAAACCTTAGAACATCAGATTCTTCAAAACATCAGATTCTTTTCTTTCAAAAAAAGTATTACTTTCCAAATAGAATATTAATTTCCAAGCCTCACTTTGGCGCATCAAAATACTGTGGTGGTTAGAGCCTTAAGTGGGATTTAAGAGCTCAGATGGGGGGCAAGGCTGAGAATGCCTCCCTCCACTCCCTCCTTCTCTTTCTTGATCGAGAGAAAAAGAAAGGGAAGGAGCAAATCTACTGAGAAATAATTTGGAGTCAGTTTGGAAGTAGAGAGGGAAAAATTTTCTTTAAAATACATATATATGTATATATATGCGTGTGTGTAGATAAATATATATAATAACTATAACAGGAAGAGGACACAAGGGTAAGGAACAAGGATGGATGGGGAAAAATATGTATACAAGACCAGTCCATTGAAGCCCTTTGAAGAGGCATGGATGTAGCAGGGAGGAGGAGGACCAGGCCTGACCACATCCAATCAGGAAGCCAGCAGCGACTCTCTGTCATCCCCACAAGGCAGAAATAAAAGAGAGCAAATGGCTGCAGTGTCTTCCTATTTATAGGCTTGCTGGACAGGGAGGGGGAGTGGAACAGACTTATTCAGTTTCCCAGGGGGAAAAACCCCCTCCGAGGGAGAGCAGGGCTTTCACAAGCCCTGCTCCCCCACTTTCAGGATGGGCATAACCCATCACAGATGCATTCCTATGTGACCTATTCGAAGTGACCATGCTTTGGCAGGGGGATTCGACAACATGATGTTTCAAGGTCCCTGACAATGCATAGTATTCTGTGACTCTGTGTGATGAAGAGGTTATTAAATTTATTAATATGAAATATGAAATATGAAAATAGTATTTTTATCATCAACATTATTAATAACCGATGAATCACTAACTTATATACATGCTCTAGTGCACGTTCATGAAATACATTCCATAAGTGGCTTAGTATTATAATTACAACTCAATTGGAAATATTTACATAATTATTTCTATGTTTATATAATGAAGGGTGCAGTTCTGCCCCTTGGCCACTAGATGGTGACTCGATGGGACGCGGGCGTCTTCTAGCTATATATAGTGCTAATACAATGTGTCAGAGATGTGGAGGCTTTGAACTGAGTCCTAGTGGATGGAAAGCCCATGAAAGATACTTTGTAGCTGTTGTTTGTGGCAAGGTTGAGTTACGGGAGACTACTGTCACTGGACTGGTTCCTAGTTGATCTGGATAGCGACCCTGGGTGGCTGTCTCTTCTCCCCGCAGCAGTGGAGAGGTAATGGAACCTGGGCTTAGCCCATAAGTCGGTTCCCTTCAGGACTCAGCTGGCTCCCTGCAGACTATAGGGAGCCATCCTGGGAAGTCAGCCCGCAGGGTCAGCCCTCAGAGTCAGCTTGCATGGCAGGGTGAGGTGACAGTTCCCAATAGGCAGGCTCAGAGGTTTCCGATCAGGCATAGCAGTAGGTGGGGCTGCAGGGTCGGAGGTTTCCAATTGGGCACGGCAGCAGGCGGGGCAGACCTGGCTGCGATGGGCTCCAGGGGCTGGTGTGGAGCAGCCCCAGGAAAGATGTGTGGCTACATGAGCGATGACTTCCCGTTTACTTGGCTTAAACGGACAACGGGACTCTCAGAGCAGTCCCAGGTTGCATGGACAGCACTCTAGGTCTTCCCTGAGGTTTACAGGGCTCAGAGTGGCACAGGTGGTGGCTCCTCTCCCACGATAGTGGGGACTAGGCATATGTGTGGCCTCGGTCTTGGTCAAGTCCCTTCTCCCGGGCAACTGGACAGATCTTACCCTCAGGGGTCCAGTCCTTAGAAGGCACAGTGGGCTCTCCTGGTCAGTGTGACTGGTTGTTACGACGTTAGGGCTTCTCGGGCTCAGCAAAGGTCCTCCCTCTGGACATAGGTCTCAGGACTCCTTCTCATGATGCAGAGGCTTTCAGTATGCATGCATGTACAAGTGAAAAGCTAACAATGATGAGCTCAATGGCAGAGGCTATAGCTTGAGCATTGTCCTCTCGAGCAAGTAGAGAGACAAAGTGAAAGAGGGAGCAACTTGTTTACCAACTGGGGTGATACTTATAGGTTTCCTCGAGGCTGGGTTTGACCAATGGGCACTCTTATAAACAACTGGCTTCAGCCTATAGAAAGTGTGAAGCTAGAATTATGCCCATACTTGGTATTTGCATGAGCATCCTATGCGATGGGAGTGTGCAGTGGGCTGTACTGGCCTGGCTAATGCCTTGGCTTTTGTCTCCCTCCTGAAGGAGGGGGAAACTTGTCCACATGCTGGAACAAGATTCAATATTTGGGCATAATGTGCCTTCACCACACTCTGTGATTTCCCCCGTATTCTGCTCCACCTGGAGTACTGTGTCCAGTTCTGGTGCACCAGGTTAGGAACGACATCAAACTACTGGAGTGTGTCCAGCAGAGTGCCATGAACATGATTAGAGGCCTGGATATATCTCCTATGGGGACAGGCTACAGGAGTTGGGACTGTTCATGCTGGAGAAGAGAAGACCCCAGAGAGACCTTATATCAGCCTTCCAGTACCTGAAGGGGGCCTACAGGAAAGCTAGAGGGGGACCTTTTACAAGGACTTGTAGTGATAAGATGAGAAGGAATGGATTGAATCTTGAGGAGGGTAGTTCTAGGTGAGGTATTAAAAAGAAATTCTTTAGAGTAAAGGTGCTGAGACACTGCGACAAGTTGCCCAGAAAGGACATGGATGTCGCATCCCTAGAAATGTTCAAGACTACGTTGGTTGAGGCTTTGAGCAACCTGGTCTGGTGGAAAATGTCCCTGCCCATGGCAGGGGGCTTGGAACTAGATGATCTTCAAAGTCCCTTTCAACCCAAACCATTCTATGATCCTGTGATACAGGTACTGACAACAACTACTATTGTAAGTTGAATGTTCATCATTTGGGAAAGATGAAGTAAGAGAAAAAGAGAATAACAACCACCATTAGCAAGATTTTACAATAATTCACCTAAATAATTAAGTTATGAAAGATTAATGTGATCAGAAAAGATGCATCAGGCATCAGAAAAATTACTTGGTGATAATACTACAGGGACTGCTATTTTGGCTCTATAGTCGACTGGAGCCCGTGACCAGGACTGCCCCGCTTGGACCGTGAGCTTCCTGCTTGGTTTCTATTTCATTTCCGGGCTTTGTGGGTCGGGAGAACTCAGGGTTAGCAGGCAGGTCTGGCAGGATTGTGCTCTCGCGAGCCTGCTCAAGAATGGGAGCATGATGTCAGCCGCAGGTTTAAATCCCGCCCGTGCTGTGCGCGTGTCGCCATTTTGGCTCGAGAGCCTGCCTGCTGGTAGCAAACAAAAAAAAAAAAAAAAAAAATTATTTTTTCACTCAAACGGTTAACCATGGTTGTCACTTGGACAAGGGATAGAAAAACAGCATCTACCCAGACAGACTTGCTTTATCAGCATGCAGGAGTCCAGGCTGTCAGCTGCAGTAGTGCTTGAGCCTGGCACTTGGAATGGAGGGGGAAGGAGAGAACGCCTGTGTCAGGTGTGAGCAGGTGAACTTTCTCCTCACTCTGGTGGCCAAGCTAAAAGATGAAGTGGCTGAGCTGAAGGAGGAGGTATCTAGGCTGAGGTCAATAAAGGATAGCGAAAAGGAGTTACACATGTGGGAGAAGGCTCTGCAGATCTCCCCTGCTGAGGGAAGGGTCCCTGGAAATGGGGAGGGATGGATACAGGTCCCTGCCAGGGGTGGCAAGGGAAATCCTTCCCGGCCCTCTCCTCCTCCTACACTGCCCTTGCATAATAAGTACGAGGCCCTGCAAGCCGAGGGTAGTGGGGACGAGAGGGCTGAGGAGCAGCCATCTGGGCGGGAGCCTAAGGCCAAGCAGTCCCCACCAACTATAACGACCAGCTCCACAAAGAAAAGGAGAAGGGTTATAGTTGTTGGAGACACTCTCCTGGGGGGTACTGAGGGACCCATATGTTGCCCCAACCCGTCCCACAGGGAGGTCTGCTCCCTGCCCGGGGTGCGGGTCAGAGACATTGCAAGGAGATTCCCAAAGTTAATCCACCCCTCTGACTATTACCCTCTGCTGGTAATACAAGTGGGGAGTGATGAAATTGACAAGAAGGACACTAGGGCAATTAAAAAGGAGTTCAAGGCCCTTGGACAATTGATTGAAGGGGCAGGAGCTCAAGTGGTGTTCTGCTCAGTTCCCTCAGTGGCAGGGGAGTACACTGAGAGGAATGGGAGAACCCACACCATCAACAATTGGCTCAGGGCATGGTGCCAGCAACGAAATTTT
Organism: Picus viridis; assembly: GCA_033816785.1. NCBI lineage: Eukaryota > Metazoa > Chordata > Aves > Piciformes > Picidae > Picus > Picus viridis. The sequence goes on from JAWKAJ010000242.1 coordinate 6,612, forward strand.
GGTTTCTTTGATCACAGGGCAACCTTTAATGCACCCGACCTGCTGGGACCTGATGGGATGCAGTTATCTAGAAAAGGTAAGCGAGTCCTAGCACTAGAGTTGGCAGGGCTCATTAAGAGGGCTTTAAACTAGGCCTGAAGGGGGTGGGTGAGGAAAACAGTCCCTCTGTAGATGGAGTGGGGCACAGACTAGGGTCAATAGAGAGGTCGAGAGCCCAGCTGAAGTGCATGTACACCAATGCACGCAGCATGGGCAATAAGCAAGAGGAGCTGGAAGCCCTGGTCTACCAGGGTGACTATGATATAGTCCCCATCTCAGAAACATGGTGGGATGACACGCACGATTGGAGTGCTGCACTGGGGGGTTACAGGCTCTTCAGGAGGGACAGGCAAGGGAGAAGAGGAGGAGGGGTGGCTCTGTATATTAGGGAGTCACTCTCTGCCACACAACTTGAGGTGGAAAACGAAGGGATTGAGAGCCTGTGGGTTAAAATCAGGGGGCAGACCAACAAATCTGACATCCAGGTTGGAGTCTGTTATAGACCACCCAACCAGGATGAGGAGGCGGATGTATTATTCTATAAGCAACTGGAGGCTGTCTCAAGGTCATCGGGTCTTGTCCTTGTGGGTGATTTTAACTGTAACCTGCCAAATATCTGCTGGGAACTTAACTCAGCAGAGAGGAGGCAGTCCAGAAGATTCCTGGACCACATGGAGGACAACTTCCTGATGCAGCTGTTGAGTGAGCCTACCAGGGGTCAAGCTCTGCTTGACCTGCTGTTCTCCAATAGAGAAGGGCTGGTAGGAGAAGTGACCATGGGAGGCTGCCTGGGGTGCAGCGACCATGAGATGGTGAATTTTTCAATATACAGGGAGATAGGGAGGAGCACCAACAGAACCTTCACGTTGGACTGCAGGAGGGTGAACTTCAGCCTGTTTAAAAAAATTATTTGCAAAGTTCCTGGGTATCAGCCCTCAAGAACCGAGGGGTCCAGGATGGTTGGACCTATTTCAAACGGGAGCTCTTGAAGGCACAGGAACTGGTGGATCCCATCTGCTGAAAGATGAGCCAGCGGGGAAGGCGACCAGCCTGGATGAGCAAGCAGCTCCTGGAGGAACTAAGGGAAAAAAAGAGGCTGTATCACCTTTGGAAGGAGAGGAAGGCTTCTCGAGGTATGTTCAAGGAAGTTGTTAGATTATGTAGGAAAAAAATTAGAGAGGCAAAGGCCCAGTTAGAACTGAAGCTGGCCACCTCTGTGAAGGACAATAAAAAGCATTTTTACAAATACGTTAATGCTAAAAAGAAGGGCAAGAAGAACCTCCACTCCCTATTGTACCTGGAGGGGAACACAGTGACTAAAGACGAGGAAAAGGCTGAGGTCCTGAACATCATCTTTACCGTCCCCCACAGCAAACTGCTGGCTAAGCTGTCAGCTTGTGGCTTGAACAGAAACACTATGCACTGGGTTAGGAGCTGGCTGGAGGGCCAGGCCCAGAGAGTGGTGGTCAATGGTGCCACCTCCAGCTGGAGGCCAGTCACCAGTGGCGTCCCCCAGGGATCAGTGTTGGGTCCCATACTCTTCAATGACTTCATTTACGATCTGGATGAGGGGATTGTGACAGTCATCAGCAAATTTGCAGATGACACCAAGCTGAGAGCAGATGTTGGTCAGTTAGAGGGTGAAAGGGCTCTGCAGAGGGACCTCGATTGGCTCAACAGATGGGTGGAGTCCAATGGGATGGCATTCAACAAATCCAAGTGCCGGGTGCTGCACTTTGGCCACAACAACCCCATGCAGAGCTACAGGCTGGGGTCGGAATGGCTGCAGAGCTGCCATACAAAGAGGGACCTGGGGGTGCTGGTTGACAGCCACCTGAGCATGAGCCAGCAGTGTGCCCAGGTAGCCAAGGTCAACAGCATCCTGCCTGCCTTAGGAATAGTGTGGCCAGCAGGAGCAGGGAGGTCATTGTGTCCCTCTACTCTGCATTGGTTAGGCCGCACCTTGAGTACTGTGTCCAGTTCTGGGCCCCTCAGTCTAGGAAGGCCACCAAGACACTTGAATGTGTCCAGAGAAGGGCAACAATGCTGGTAAGAGGCCTTGAGCACAAGCCCTATGAGGAGAGGCTGAGGGAGCTGGGGTTGTTTAGCCTGGAGAAGAGGAAGCTGAGGGGGGACCTCATTGCTCTCTACAGCTACCTGAAAGGTGGTTGTAGCCAGGAAGGTGTTGGGCCTCTTTTCTCTAGCAACCAGCACCAGAACAAGGGGATACAGTGCCAAACTGCGCTAGGGGAGTTTAGGCTGGAGGTGAGGAGAAAGTTCTTCACCGAGAGAGTGATTCGCCATTGGAGTGGGCTGCCTGGGGAGGTGGTTGAGTCACCGTCCCTGGAGGAGTTCAAGGGGGGACTGGACATGGCACTTGGTGCCATGGTCTAGTCTTCGGTCTGTGGTGACAGGTTGGACTCGATGATCTTCGAGGTCTCTTCCAACCTTAACCATACTGTGATACTGTGATACTGTGAAATCCTGCCTGACAAACCTGGTGGCCTTCTGTGAACAGGTAACAACATTAATAGATGAGAGGCGAGCAACCGATGTAGTTTACCTGGACCTGAGCAAAGCCTTCAACACTGTCTCACACCACATCCGGGTCTCCAAACTCGTGAAGTATGGGTTTGATGGATAGACCACTAGATGGAAAAAGAACTGCCTTGATGGCCACACCCAAAGAGTGGCTGTCAATGGGTCCAGGTCCCAGTGGAGGCCAGTGACAAGCGGAGTCCCTCAGGAATCAGTCCTGGGACCTGTCTTGTTCAACATCTTTGTGGGTGACATGGACAGTGGCATTGAGTGCACCCTCAGCAAGTTTGCTGATGACACCAAGCTGTGTGGTGCAGCAGACATGCTGGAGGGAAGGGATGCCATCCAGAGGGACCTTGACTGGCTGGAGACGTGTGGTGGTTTGGGCTGGGTGCCCACTGCTGCATGGCGTACTTCCTGTGCCTAGAAGTCCAGCCCAGTGGGTGGACACAGGAAACCAGGTATCTCCTACCACAAACCCCTGCACCACTATAAGATCTCGCATGGGATCCACCTCTTTCTCTTTCTTCCCTCGCCAGCACCCGGTAACTGGGGGAGACATCTCCCGGCCTTGGGCCTGGCTAGGCCCAAGGCCAGGGGGATGGGCGCTCTCAGGCCTGGCCAGCTGAGACTAGCCTAGCAGTGGGGGGGGGGGGGAAGAACGAGCCCTGGGGTCTTGGGCCCACTGTCAGGTGGGGATGGGGTGTATTCGGGTCTGTTTTTTGGTTTCTTCTTTCACTGTTTCTGGTTCTTTTGTGCACATTCACTGTTTTCCTATTTAAACTTTTCCATCACTTTTGCAATCTGTTTGTCAGAGTCGTTATTCTGCCTGTGGTGGGGAGGGGGCTGCCTCAACCTGCTACATTTTGGTTGGGGCTGGTTGGTGTGGTGAACTGCAGATTGGATTGCAAGAGACGGACATTTTAAATTTAGTTCTGGGCGTCGGTTTTGGGTTTGAAGGTGGGGCTCAAGTTTTGTTGCCGGGGTGATTGTGTGAGTTCTTGTGGATTGCAGGGGGACACCTGGTGCATCGGGGTACCGCTTAAGAATGCGGGACCTGCCCCTCCCCCACCCTTTGCTCTCTGCGGGCGGTGGAAGCGGCGGGGGTGAAGCGGGGGAGGGGCAGTGGCGAGCAGGTCAAATGAGGTCCGTCTCGCTGCAAAGACAGAGCCAGCCGCAGCGGGTGGGCGGGCGAGCAAGCTCCCGAAACCCAAGAGTGGCAAACGGAGACCCCAGCTGGAAAGCCGTTTTCAAAGACTCTGAGAACGTGTTTGTGGCTTTCGCTGGGGAAGCTGTTGGAGTGCCCGAGTGGTGGAGGTGATTTTGATTTTGTACCGCGGCGGTAGAGGCGGCTGGGCCCTGCTGTATGCTGAGTGGTGGCGGCAGCGGATGCTGGCCAGGCGCTCAGGCTGTGGCGGGCCTGGCTCTAATCTCCCGATCTTCTCGGACAGCACCGAAAATGGCGCCGAGCACCTGGCTCCGCCTCCCTTCCTCTCAGTGGGCTGTGGTGCAGCCCCTCCCTCTTCCGGGGGGGTGTGTGCAGCTGGATGTTGTTATGCCTCAGTACGTGAATGCCCGGTGGGGGGGGGGCAAAGTACCTTGATAGGCGTTTGTGCAGCCTGGACCGCGGTAGGAGGCGGTCGGTTTGTGGCACCCTGGTTGGATCGGAAAAAGCAGTCGTGGAGCCGGATTGTTCCGACTGGTTTGCCCCAGGGGTGGAGGTTATGCCGCTGAGTTAAATGTAAGTGAGAAGAAGAGCTTGGCTGAGAGGTTGTGAGGCTTTTCCAGGCAGCCAAGATGTCCAATGGATCCATGGAGAACCTGCACTGCAGAAGAGTGAGCTCTGCATCACTGGGGGTTCCACTGGATGGAAGAGGAAGAACTGGACTGGACTGATGCTTGAGCCTGAGAGAGACTATTTGGGTGGATGCCCAGAAGAAGATATGGACCTTGCCGGATGCGTCATCAGGAGATTTCTAATTTGATGACGTGTTTCGGTGCAGGGGTTGTAATATGAGACAAGGGGTGGCGTGTGGTGCTTTGGGCTGGGTGCCCACTGCTGCATGGTGTACTTCCTGTGTCCAGAAGTCCATCCCAGTAGGTGGACACAGGAAACCGTGCATCTCCTACTACAATTCCCTGCACCGCTATAAGATCTAGCGTGGGGTCCACCTCTTTCTCTTTCTTCCCTTGCCAGCACCCGGTAACTGGGGGAGACATCTCCCGGCCTTGGGCCTGGCTAGGCCCAAGGCCAGGGGGATGGGCGCTCTCAGGCCTGGCCAGCTGAGACTAGCCTAGCAGTGGGGGGAAAGAATGAGCCCTGGGGGGCCTTGGGCACACCCTCAGGTGGGGATGGGGTGTATTCGGGTCTGTTTTGGGGTTTCTTCTTTCACTGTTTCTGGTTCTTTTGTGCACATTCACTTTATTCCTGTTCAAACTTTTCCATCACTTTTGCAATCTGTTTGTCAGAGTCATTATTCTGCCTGTGGTGGGGAGGGGGCTGCCTCAACACACTACAAGAGGTGGGCACAAGCCAGCCTCATGAGCTTCAACAAGACAAAGTGCAGGCTCCTGCATCTGGGTCGAGGCAATCCCAGGCACAAATCCAGGCTGGGCAGTGACTGGCTGGAGAGCAGCCCTGAGGAGAGAGACTTGGGGGTGCTGGTGGACGAGATGCTCAACATGAGCTCTCAATGTGCACTTGCAGCCCAGGAGGCCAATGAGATCCTGTGCTGCATCAAGAGAAGTGTGGCCAGCAGGTCAAGGGAGGTGATTCTCCCCCTCTACTCAGCTCTGGTGAGACCCCACCAGGAGTACTGCATCCAGTTCTGGAGCCCTATTACAGGAGGGATGTGGACGTGCTGGAACGTGTCCAGAGAAGGGGCACGAGGATGATCAGAGGGCTGGAGCACCTCTCCTATGAGGACAGACTGAAGGAGTTGGGGCTGTTCAGTCTGGAGAAGAGAAGGCTGCGAGGTGACCTCATTGTGGCCTTCCAGGATCTGAAGGGGGCCTACAGGAAGGCTGGGGAGGGACTTCTCAGGATCTCAGGTAGTGATAGGACATGGGGGAATGGCATGAAGCTGGAGGTGGGGAGATTCAGGCTGGATGTGAGGAGGAAGTTCTTCACCATGAGAGTGGTGAAGCCCTGGAATGGGTTGTCCAGGGAGGTGGTTGAGGCTCCGTCCCTGGGGGTGTTTAAGCCCAAACTGGATGAGGCTCTGTCCAGCCTGATCTAGTGTAGGGTGTCCCTGCCCATGGTAGGGGAGTTGGAACTAGTTGATCCTTGTGGTCCCTTCCAACCCTGACTGATACTATGATATTTTTAATTTAGATGTTTTATTACTTTATATTTTACCTGTTTAATATATTTCAAAGGATTAATTTTCCAGGTGTTTGCCCACTCTCTGTGGATTCCACATATATGTTTTTTGCATTCAAAATAAAAAGTTTCACAGGTTTACTGCCTTGGCTAAAAAGGTTTTTATTCAATTCTACCTGTTTTGCAGTAGATTATCATACAGCTGGAACTGCTACCAAGTATTAAGTTTATCACCCTGGTTTGCAGATTGTTCTGAATTAACCGAATGTTAAAAATTCAGGCTAAAGTCCTTACAATTTGCTTTTAACAATTATATTCTTCAGCAAAAAGTCATGACTGCTTTTGTAGGATTTATCACAGGAGAAATATATGCCTTCACTCAGATAAAGAGCAGACTGTCCACTATTGGGAAAAAAAAAAGAGGAACTTCATCTTTAAAACTGGGCCATGATAGATTATACATAGAGAGGCACACCCTGTGTGCTAATCTCATGTTTTCAAATACATGGTAAACATGCTTTTGCATACAGTGAAGGCAGAACACATTTTTTAAAAAGTATTATAAAAATCTCAGTTTGAATACAGTCATTAGAGACTTGGCAGCTGAGCCACAAGGACTAAATGAAGCTGTTGTCTGGGGAGAAAAATAGATAGCACGGGATTATGTAATTAAGAGACACACATAAGGGATGAATTAGGAGTGCACATATCACTTTAATTCTAGTGCTTCTTACCTTTTCTGTACTGTACAGTCTTAATTTTCCGTTACTGCAATTGTGCAGTAATTAATATGCTTATTGAGCCCAAGGCTGGCATCTTCCCTTAGCAGTTGTGAGAAGGGCTCCCTGCCTGACTTTCTATTTGCTGCATATCGCTATCCTTTGTACTAAGCAATTTTGACACTTCAGCAATAAAAGTGGTCCTTATATTACCAGTGTTTGCCTTTACTTTTGTCTTAAACAAATACTGAAAAATCTCCTCTGAAGACTGATGAATGAAATGTATTTGAATAATTTTGTTGTATGCGTACTGCTGTTCTATACAATACAAATGATTTCCCCAAATGTATAGAGCCCTCATTTCAACAGTGTCAGTGAAATCCAGACACATTTCTAATTAAGCTTCTTCTGCATCTTATAGAGGCAGTATCAGAAAAGAGTTTTTGCTGGCTGTATATCATCATTGTGTTCACTAGTCTAAGTGTTATCTTCTACAATTTTAACAAATATCCAAGTGTTTTCAGAATTATTTCTTGGATACTCCGTTTTGGTATGGGGTGTTTTCTCATTCATACTGTTTGTTGGCCAATACTATGCCATATCATAGCATCTATAAACCTGCTGCAAGGCTACCTATCTAGACTTGGCAATAAACAGTGTTACAGGCCAGTATATACAGTGCCATGCTTCAGAACATTTTAAATGGAAGCTTAATTTAATGAAAACAGCACAACACATACATAGGTTCTAGGCCAGCTCATTTTCTTTCCTCAGAATGTGAAGCTGTCTTTTATAGTGTGAAACAGCTTGATTTGGAGAAGAAAGAGAGCAAATAACTTACAACACTTTCTTCAACTCTAGTATAGCATTAGTAGTAGTAGTAGTAGTAATTGATTGACAAATATTGATCAACATTGATAAGTATTTACATGTAGACAGAATCTTGGAAAATATGGAGGCAACAAGAAAATTTGCAGTAATTAGTCAACAATGTTCTTTAAGGGATTTGTGCCCAGTGCAACACAGTAGTTGATTTCAAATGACTGATATAAGAGTTTGATTTCCTTTCAGTGTGCTCTTTTAACAAGAAATTCGGTAAAATATTGAGCTTTTTAAAATTACCTCAGCTTTATTGCTGAGGATACAATACTTAAATTATGCCACTCGCAAAAGCACTGGCAATCACCTTTAAAGGTATTGTTACAGTATTGAATTTTGTTATATAATGCTAATAGTTAGTAGCAGATACTTTTTCATTACAACTCTTTGATCCTTAGCTTATAGTGTCAAATATATTCTTAATAGAACTCTATCAGAGTGAGAAGTCAGGGCTGAAATTAGCTCTGTTTTTATGCTACTCAGTCACTGTAATATATCAGCTCCCATATTACCAAGATGTATTAATTTTCTCAAACCATTTCAATGACTTAAGCATTATATTTAAAGGTAGTGATTGAAATAATCATTAGTATAGAAAAATGAAACTCCAAGAGCCTGACCCAAAAATATCAGGCCCATAAATATCACACAGGCATATGTGTATGTATTCATACACATGAATACATGCTCATTCACACACACATTTGTAGACAGAGAAAAATATATGTTCTCATTTCTCTATTATCTACAATGTTTTCCTTTATAGGAAAGCAAGTGGATTCCTCAGTCAGTTTGAAATAACTGAAAGAGGTCTCACTATTTCTACCCCCTAACAATCATACAATACAGCTGCCAGAAATTCACAGATGTGTCTAAAGGTGATTTTTCTAAGTACAAACTACCCAGAGAACATCCTAAGTGTTTGAAAACATGATAGGCAGTATTCCTTTTGCTTGGTTGGAATTAAAGATATTAGTACAATGTTTCCAAAAAGTTCAAAAATATACTTTACTACTTAACATTTCATACTTGACAGATTCTTCAAACTGGAGAAGCTAGCAGTCTACTTTAGCAGGATCCAGCTTGATTGCCTCTCTCATATTAGGAAACCTGTCATTGCTAGCATGCAAAATTTCATGTGTCAGTGAAGAACTTATTGAAAATAATTTAAAGTGAATTTATGTCTTTAAAACGGAGTTACAAATTTCTGTAAGAAGATTAATATTTTAATTAAGTTTCTGGGTTTGATTTCAAAGGCTATGAGTTCTGTCTCTTTCAACATACAAGCAAGCTAACTTTAGAAGAAAATAAATATATCTCAAAATTCTCTCAACTGCAACTTTTTAGTTCCTAGAACCTGAACATATTTATTACAAGACTAATGTGAACTCATGTGGGACAAGTAACTTCATGTAATGATATACATGTTCTAATAAGCACTTCTCTAAAAAGTAGTCTCTCTCCTATTGCACTGACTCAAACACACGCATGGATTGCATAGGGTTAAAAAAATCTATTATGATATTTTGGTCTAGGTTTGGATAGGGGAAGGATGTTAAATTTGTAATAGATTAATTCTGTAGCATAGATAACCAGTTCCCAATTTAACATCTCAATTATGCTTCACTGTATGTGGTTGGATTTTGTGAATTTAGATGATGAGAGCTGATTAACTGTAGTCCAACTTCAGTACAACATTTGGCTAGATATGAGATTCAAAACAGAATTTTCCTTAGAACTCCGGGGTTTATTTTCAGAGTATCTTCTCCTTTTGTCTCCCATTTTTGATTCTTCATAGAGTCACAGTTTGGCAACTCCTAGTGAAAGATCTGTGTGACTGGAAGACAAGTAAATAGGAGAGTTTGCATTAAAATCAGTCATTTTAAAATGGGAAGGGGATATATATTTCTCTAAAATTAATTTAGTTACAGTGAATTTCAGATGATGGAGTTGTCCACAAAATTATTTGCAATCAGTACATCGTATACTTATGGTATCATGTGGCCTTAGAGGCATGGAAAATTATTAATTGTACTATCATTTTCTACTAAGTTTTGTCAGTGCAAGTTGACCATTACATTAGTCAGTTAAAACACTCTGCTAACATTAGTTCTTTGTTCAGTTGGTTAAATATCCTGAAAGCGCACAGGAAATGTATGATTTGATACAGTCAATTAGCAATGCTTTCTATGTTCCCTCTACTGAAGAAAGATATAACTCAGAGTGCTCTGCAGAATTATGTAACCAATGCAAAGAAAAAGAACAACTGCAGAAACCTTTTATTGAAGGAGTATGAAATAAACCCAAGATGACAAAACCAGTACTTTGTGCAGGCCTTAATTATCTGTCTTAGTGAACTCCAATGATCATTTATTATTACTAATAACAGCCATCAAGCATCAAACACTTCCTGCTCTCTAATGATATCCCTTCCCCATCCCTGACAAGAGTATCCTCACTCATATTAACTAGCATTCAAGGTTGGACTTACTTGGCTAGGTGCAAATTACTGCCACCTTATCCTCTTTTCTTTGAGTCACCTTACAGTCTGGAGACTCAGTGGAAACACTGCCATGTGAAGAGAGCTAGTCAAATTATCTGCTCTATAGGTGACCTGTTGTGAGTTAGGGATAGGATGCTAACCCCATTTTACAGAAGAAAATGGATATAGGCAAATACTAAGCCCGTTTCTCAAGTATGATCACCTCTTCTCATTAAATTCAGTGTGAGGTTATTGTTTAAATGAGAAATTGTAGGCATATGACTAAGTGACCAAGAAGGTACAGTAAATCTGTATCAGGGTAGGGTATCTCTTCAGCATCTGGGTTACAATTTTCCAAACACTGACTCATGCTTTTTCCATGTCATCCTAGCTTTCCAAAATCAGAAAGGGATAACAGCACAAATAATTAATCTGAAATCCATGGAGTTTCACAATAAAGAACTTACAGAGAAATGGTGGGATTTCAAGAAGTCCTGCCCCTTTATTACTCTGCATATGAAGCAATGAAGCTAATCTGAAATCCATTAGATTGCTATTACCAGCAAAATCTGACTGCATCTTAAAAATATATATATATTATTGTGATAAAACCAAAACCACAAACCACCCATGCAAACAAAGGATAATAATATTTATTTAGATTAATTTTAAGAGCAAAAAGTAGTTAAAGTGGGAGGCTTTGTCTCATACTCACCTTTGAGTCCATGTCGCCAACATGTTAAAATCAGGCCATACAGAAATGTGAAGTGTCAGCTACTTAAGGTGACAGTTAAAATTACATTATATGGAGAGTATTTATGCAAGTTAGTGGAGACTTTTTAAAAGTAAACATTGATGACGACAATCTAGATCTGTTAATATCATCAGGATTTATCTTGAAACTGAGTAATTTGGGTAAACTGCTTATCTTTTCCATTGTAAAGGTATGCCACCAAAACAGGACAGAGTACATTGACTGTCTCAGAATTCAGAACCATCATGAGAATAAGCTTAATATCTGTCTGCATAAATATGATATTCATTTCAGGCCATGCATGTACTTGTACAGAGCATGTAGTATCTTGTAAAAGGATAAATAATGAGAGAGAAAGCAAATGGCCCATGTAGGTCACAAATGCCTTACAGTAAAAATATTGGCTTTCATGAAGAATTTGGATATATTTGCTCAATGCATGAAAAAGGAGACAAAAGGCACCAGATTGTTCTACAACCTATTCATTTTGTTGGGGAAGTAGAGTATTTTGTCACATTCACCTTGACATTTACATCTTCCACTCTACCTGGAAGCAAGGAGATAATTTTTTATTGTATCTAGTCTCCTTTTGCATCAGAATACTTCTCTACCTCTTTCATGTAATGCCTTAATAAGTTTCTATCAAAATCTTTTTCATGTAGTTGAATGCATTTGATCTCAAAAAAGTAATTCTCATTAAAAAAAATATCTGGATGCCTTTGAAGAATTGTTCTGCCTTGGTAAAGAGTAAATTGGATTTTAAAGAAGTTACAGCTATTACAGCTTCTTGCTGTATGTACATATGCAGATGTGTTTGTGTGCAGGTGGGAGGGAGCTTTATACTTAGTGCCTGGAGACAACATATGAGTTCTTAGTACCTTGAGATCTTATTGCTAGCATACTAAGGATAGAATGGAAAGACCTACTGTTTAATGGGCTACACTTCACCCACATGTGCTGGGGTTGACACCCATTCTAGGAGAGGAAGGATTGTGAAAGCCCTGCTCTCCCTGGTGATTAAGGAAACCTGATCCAGGTGGACTTGGTTCATTCCTTTCCCCCTCACCCAGGGAGGGGATTTCCCTCCAGGAAACTGAGTTAGTCTGTTCCTGTCCCTCTTCCTGTCTAGAAAAACTATAAAGGGGAGGGTACTGCAACCATTTTCCCTTTCCTTTGCTCCTACCTTGCCTGGGTGAGAGGACCAAGAGTCGCTGCTGGCTCCCTGGTTCTCTGCCATGTGGTCAGGCCTGATCTTTTTCCCTGGTGTTTCCCCAAAGGACTGTTGGTTTTGTGTATCTCCTTATCTATCCTTGTTCCTTATCCTTCTGAACCCTTCCTTTTATTGTTTTATATATACATATATATTTCAAAGGAAGAAATTTACTTCTCTACTTCCAAACTGACTCCAAATTATTTCTCAGTAGATTTACCTCCTCCCCTTTTTCCTTACCCCTCCTTTCTTTCCCTTTTTTCTTCCCTTATTTTTCCCTATTCTTCCCCCTTCCCTTTTTTTTTTGTCTGTCAGGAAAGAGGAAGGTGGAGCGGGGGAGGAGTGCTCAGTCTTGCTGCCATCTGAACTCTTACATTCCAGTTAAGGCTCAAACCAAAACACCACATCTCTACAAGTGTATTAAAATAATTTTATTGTGTAAAATTGACAAATTTCAGTGAGAAATCCTCCTTATTACCACACTAGCAATGGTCAGAAGATTAATTAGTTCTATTAGGTTCTCTAATCCAGAATGATATGAAAGGTGAAAGAGGACATGTGTGTGAGGGGAAGAACTTGCATATTTCTATCTTATTTTCATATTTTCCATTTGTATTTAAAAGATAAATCCTTGTAAAAGAAAACTAAGTACCTGCAGATATAATTTCAGTGGCTTTTTGTATTTTTGTAACCACATTTCCTCATACAATCAGCCAGATGGGTAAAAATTTCTGAAACATCTGCATGCCATAATAAATGCATAGATGCCTGAGGTGGATCTAAATATACTCACATAAGTACAGAAGCAGCGTGGACATCACCATTACATGGACAAACTGAAATTCTTTTAAGAATTTTGTTTGGCATCCAACACAGTGGGAAACATAAGTCTTTTGATGCAGAAGTCTGTAACTGCACCAAATAGCTGCAACAGATCCATTTAAGTGACAGTCGAAACCATTGCAACATATATGTACTGCCAGCACAGGTGGAAGAAGCTACATTTCAGAAGCCCTATTGTAGCAGAAAGCCTACATTTCTTCCACTAAACTACATGTGTACAAAGCATACACTCTGCAAAAGTGACAATCTTGTTGAGTACAAGAACCATTATAACTGGAAAAGAGAAAAATAACAGAAACAAAACAACAGCAGAATGATGCAAGTTTGCTGTTCTAGGGCTTGACTGTATTGTCTGTCCTATTTTAGATCCAAAGAAGTCTGGAAAATAAAACACTGCTGAAAAAAGCGAAAGTACAATTGGACCTATATAGCACTTAGCCTTTCATTTGAGGGCTGTCAAGCTCACAATAAGCATGACAGAAACCTCCATGAAGGATGATTTGTCATATACCTACAAGTCTAAATAATACCTCATTTACTCCAGAAGGATGCAAACAGTGAAGGATGATGGCTCTGTAAGAGGAGACCGTTGATTTATTTGAGGTCATGCCCTGACTTTGAACCTGCTCCACTGGTAATAACTGGAAGACATAAAGCCAGCTGTGTGGTCACATTGTCTTATGAGAACTTTGTGCTCAGTTATGGCCTTCTTTAGAATGTCTGTGGAACTTGATTTGCTTCTGAATAAATGCCTTAACTCAGCCTATGAATTACCAGGCTTCTTAATTAATAATATATATTTTTTTTTTTTTTTTTATTAAGTTTTAGTTTGGATATTGTTTGTTTGCCTTCTCCCCCCCTAGTGTTCTGCTTCTAGTTTTGGAGCCCTCTCCCTGGCACTATTTTGTGTACAAGACCTGCGAGTCTACAGCTGTCTAATCTATATTTTGTGAGTTTAATGCAGTTAAATCTATGTCCTTGTTCAGTGCCTGCAGAAGTCGATGAAAACATTAGCTTCAGAGATCTCAGAATAGGATTCAGAGGCATTAACTAACCAGACAATTAGTTACTGTTCCCTTCCACTAAAACATGGAGGAAAAGACTGTGGGCAAAATTCT
>JAWKAJ010000243.1:0-20373 GCA_033816785.1 Picus viridis
AGATTCAGCTTCTTTACGACCGGTGCCTGGGATTCTTCTGGCTTAACAGATACGGGAATGTGACCTCCAGCACTCTGCCCATAGAGATAAAGGTTTAAGATCCCGGTAGGCGAAAGGGGTTGTTTTAAGTGATGGCTGGGATCCAAAGGTGATTTATTTGATGTGTTTAAATCTGCTGCTGGTTATGGTGATTGCATACTTGTTATATGCTCTGTATCGGAAGGAAAAAAAGTGTCTAAAGCGTGCTTTGTAATTAAGCGTAGATCGAAACGCAGAAAGCGCAGCTCTAACTCCACCCCAGAGGTATCTAGTGATGAGGAAAATGCAGAATCTGTATCAGTTAACGACAAGGCTAAAAAGTCCATCGGAAAGGCTGCTCTGAACGGTGCTGTTGGTGGCTCTGGCAATCAGCCAGCGGCAGCGGCAGCTCCTAACATGGCTTCTACGCCCTCGGCAGCCATTAATGAGGCAAATCCATTTCCTCCTTCTTCTTCGGCAGGACCGGAAGTGTCCTCCACAGCAGCCGATTCGTCTCAAAACCTGTCAGCTTCTATTAAGCCAGCTGTAAATCCAAACACAGCTCAGTTAAGCAGGTAGCTGTTTTAACTACGAGAGGAAAAAAGGGCAAAGCTGATCCAGATGCTGATGGGGGAGAGCAGCAGGATCCTGGTGAGGGGAACTTCTGCTCAAAGAGACCCTGCTGAGATGGAGGAAAAGGTTTGTCTTAAAGATATAGCTGAGTTATTGAGATCATCACTGGATGGAGATGCAGGGCAAATTGCTGATAGCAGAACAACTAAAGGTGGCACTCCTGACCTTAAGCAGATTCTTAGGAGAGTGACAGTAAGATTACTGGGACAAGAACTTCAGGAAGATGAGGCAGAGGAGGAGGAGTCAGATGATATTGAAAGCTGTTCGTCACCCAGGGAAGAATTGCGGCATGTGCGTAAAGATTACATCAGAGCAGATAAAGGAGCCAATCCTAGCTTGGCTTGGTAGATGCTATGATACAGGTGCTCCAGCTCTGGTAGTTGGAGACAAGTCAGCAGCTCAACTAGGAACTCTCTCAAAGGATAATGGAATAGATAGACATCTAGGCAGGACTCTCGGCAAGGTTACTCTGTGGATACGCCTTTTAATGGCAACTCTCATGAGGTATCCTTCCCGAGATGATCTTCCATGGAATGCCAAACCCTGGACTACCATAGATGAGGGGGAATTAAGCGTCTGAGAGAAATTTGCTGTTAGAGAGGTACTCTATGGTGGCCATGAGACTCTGAATCCTGATGAAATTCCTGTAGGAACTGGTCTTGCTAAAAAGCTCATCAAACTTGCTCCTCCTAATTATGCAAATATTCTGGCAAGCAGAATTGTGGCAAGAAATTATGGTGGTGCTTCTCCTACACGGTTGGCCAATTCACTGATCAGATGAGACAATTGGAGGATAGCATGACACGTGTTTCTCTGGTTTCAGCCATTGAAACTCTGTCTGGAAAAAATTGAGAATTGCATGAAAGAGCTGAAGGATGAATTTAAAAATACCATCTCCCAATTGGCACAAAGAGATAATTCCAATTCTTCCTCCAGATGGATACAGGTTTCCTCTGTGAGGAATAGACGTCCTCCAAGGATGTCATTCCAAAACAGGTCATTCCAAAACAGGTCATTCCAAAACAGATCCAACCAAAACAGACCACCAAGGCAATCACGTGCGAGTATTTGGATAGCTCTGCGTGATCAGTTTTAGTGAGAACATGAACAGATGGGATGGTCAACCAACTGCTAATCTTTTCAGGAGACTGAGGGAACTGCAAAGTGGCAGAACCCGAGGTAGCAATACCAGAAGGGTAGCTGTTACTTCTACAGTTCCCCAGGACAACTCTAGTAGCTCCAACAGTGGCTCCAGTTCTAACACTGCACACTGTGCTCATTGCACATGTGGGCATGTTCCCCATATTTAGGGGTGCCCTGCCTCCCGCCAGAGGGGGGAGAGGGGTAACAGAGATAACAGAATCTATTGGGATGTGTACATCCAGTGGCCTGGCACTTCGCAATTTCAGAAGTACAGGGCCTTGGTTGACACAGGGGCTCAGTGCACCATAATGCCATCAAATTATCAGGGATCAGAAGCTATAACTATTCTGGGAGTCACTGGTGGATCTCAAGAGTTAACTAAGGTGGAGGTTGATATAAGTTTAACTGGTAAACAGTGGAGAAAGCATACAGTTGTGACCGGACCTGGCCACCTTGTATTCTGGGAATTGATTTTCTGAGAGAAGGGCGTTTCAGAGACCCTAGAGGTTACAAATGGGCTTTTGGAGTAGCATCTGTAGAAACTGATGGACAAAAGCTGAAGTTGTCTGTTAGACCTGAGCTTTCTGATGAACCTGCAGTTGTGGGACAACACAAGATTCAGGACATTAAATTGCCGGTTGCTTCTCAGACTGTGCATCACAGACAATACAGAACCAACCGTGACTCTTTGTTGCCCATTCAGAATCTGATTCGTCAGTTGGAGAGTCAGAAAGTCATCAGCAAAACTCATTCACCTTTCAACAGTCCAGTGTGGCCTGTGCGAAAGCCGAATGGAGACTGGCGTCTGACAGTCGACTACCGAGCCCTGAATGAAGTAACTCCACCTATGAGTGCAGCAGTACCAGACATGATGGAACTCCAGTATGAGCTGGAATCCAAAAGAGGCCAAATGGTATGCTACCATAGACATTGCTAATGCCTTCTTCTCTATTCCCATAGCAGAGGAATGCAGGCCTCAGTTTGCTTTCACCTGGAGAGGAATCCAGTACACTTTCAACAGGTTGCCAATGGGCTGGATCCACAGCTCAAGCATCTGTCATGCAGTGATCCACGATGCTCTGGAGGAAGGTGGTGCTCCAGAACACATCCAGTTCATTGATGACATCATCGTCTGGGGTAAAACTGCTGAAGAAGTCTTCGAGAAAGGTAACAAAATCATTGACATTCTTCTGAATGCAGGTTTCGCCATCAAGCGAGACAAGGTGAAAAGGACCTACCAGAGATCCAGTTTCTGGGAGTGCGGTGGCAGGATGGACGCCGACACATTCCAGTGGATGTGGTAAACAGAGTCTCTACCATGGCAAATCCCATGAACAAGCAAGAAACTCTACGTTTCTTGGGGACAGTGGGATTTTGGAGACTGCACATCCCTGGATACAGTCAGGTGTGAAACCTCTGTACGATGTGACTCGAAAGAGAAACCATTTCCACTGGGGACCTGAACAACAAGCAGCCTTTGACCAGATAAAGCAAGAGGTAGTGCAAGCAATGGGTCTGGGACCTGTCCGAGATGGTCCAGACATTAAGAACATTTTGTACACGGCTGCAAGTGACAATGGTCCAACCTGGTGCTTGTGGCAAAGAGCTCCAGGTGAGAGACACGTGGACGACCTCTTGGTTTCTGGAGTCGAGGTTACAGAGGTTCAGAGGCTAACTATACTCCAACAGAGAAAAGAGATTCTAGCTGCCTATGAAGGAGTAAAAGCTGAAAAGCTTCTGAAGTAATTGGAACTGAATCACAACTTCTCTTAGCTCCCAGATTACCAGTTTTGAATTGGATGTTCAGAGGCAAAGGATGGAGAAGGAGAATCCAGTCAATTCGCAGAGGTAAGCTGTCCAGCTAGCTCTCGACGTAGCTGAACGTGAGAGATGGCCAAAGCTTTATCTCTACACCGACTCATGGATGGTAGCCAATGCTCTGTGGGGTTGGCTAAAGAACTGGAAAAAGAATGGTTGGCAGAGGAAGGGAAAGGCCATTTGGGCAGCTGACCTGTGGCAGGACATTGCTGATCGAATCGAGGAGAATTCCAGTGAAGGTGAGACACATCGATGCTCACATTCCTAAGAGCAAAGCTACTGAGGAACAGCAACACAACCATCAAGCAGATTTGGCTACCCAAGAGTTTCTCCAGTAGACATGGACTCTGATCTTGATCTTGACTGGAAACACCGAGGTGAGATATTCTTAGCTCGGTGGGCTCCACGATTCGTCAGGACATCAAGGCAGAGATGCAACCTACCAGTGGGCTCGTGACAGATCCATAGACATTTCCATGGATGCTATCACACAAGTCATCCATGACTGTGACATTTGTGCTGCTATTAAGCAGGCAAAACGACTTAAGCCCTTATGGTATGGTGACAGATGGTCCAAATACAAGTATGGTGAAGCTTGGCAAGTTGACTACATCACTCTACCACGTTCTCGTTCTGGTAAGCAGTATGTGCTTACTATGGTAGAGGCAGACACTGGATGGTTGGAAACTTATCCAGTGCCACATGCAACTGCGCGCAACACCATTCTCGGTCTGGAGAGACAGATCCTGTGGAGACACGGAACTCCAGAGGATTGAGTCGGACAACGGAACTCACTTCAAAAACAACCTTGTAAGAGTTGGGCCAAAGAGCACGGCATCGAGTGGATATTCCACATTCCCTACTATGCACCAGCTGCAGGGAAGATTGAACGCTACAACGGTTTGTTGAAGACCACTCTTAAAGCCATGGGGGGTGGATCTTTGAAAAACTGGGAAAAACATTTAGCACAAGCAACCTGGCTGGTAAATAGTAGAGGTTCAGTGAACCGAGCTGGACCTGCACACTCAGATCTGCTACAGAAAGTAGAAGAAGGTGATAGAGTTCCTGTTGTTAGAGAAAAGAATCTGTTAGGTAAAACTGTTTGGGTATTTTCTCCCTCAGGAGAGGCTAAACCTGTCCGAGGGTGGTTTCAGCTGAAGTCCAGGTCACACTTATTGGGTAATGCAAGAGAATGGTGAAATTCAGTGTATTCCACAAAGAAATTTGACTTTAGCTGAAAGAGTTTAATTTCAGAGTGTTGTACAGCTACATCGCGCCCAAAGAAAGAATCCCTGAGGAATCCACGGTGCACGAACCCTGAGAACCCTGAGGAACCTGAGTCAACTGAGAGTCCCATTTCCCTGTTTCCCCGTTTTCCCTTTCTTCGCCGTCTGCGAAGAGACAAAATATTTTTCCATTTTCTTCTTTCTTGGACTTCTGAATCATCTACACCTGAGGATAGCCGGAATGGACTATGAACTTTACTTACAAACTGTGGATATTGTTTTGGATTGGATGGACAGTATGAACAGCCAATGAAATTGTTTAGCAGGGGTGGATTGTGACCGGTTTAGGCTGTGCCTTTAAGAAGAACCACTTTCTTGTATCGGAGAGCGGCGAGGGAAGACAGCAGCAATCAATGTGATTGATAAGCATGCTTCAACTTTATTGCCCGGATACACAGCTTATATAGCATCTCAGTTAAATATGCACAAGCGTCACTATTCTATTGGTCACTGACTGAAGGCAACATTATAATATCCAGCCCACTTGCAATTAGGTCTGTGTACAATATCAAAGGCTCTGTGTACATTCTTAGAAAACTCCCTTCTCACTAGCTCTTCCTTTCCCATCCAATTATCCTACCTAGCTCTTCCTTTCCCATCCAGTTATCTTGCAAACACACAGCCACGAGAACAGCTGCAAGGCCATAGTGACCTCACTGCCTCAGCATGCCAGCTAACCATGGGCAGTAAACAACAAGATGGAGTACGGCCTACACATTCTGCTCAAGTAGCTGTTCCACAGGGACATGTCCCTTAGATTTAAGCCATTCTCCAACAGGGGCCTAGGGTCCATTAGATGCTATGGGGAGTGGCGGAGCCTAGGGTCCCTTAGGGACTATGGGGGTTGGGGCCTAGGGTCCCTTAGGGGCTATGGGGGTCGGGGCCTAAGGTCCCAGAGGGGCTATGGGGAAGGGCGGGGCCTAGGGTCCCTTAGGGTCTATGGGGAGGGGCAGGGCCTAGGGTCCCTTAGGGGCTATGGGGAGGGGCAGGGCCTAGGGACCCCTAGGGACTAAGGGAGGGCAGAGCCCAGGGTCCCATAGGGGCTATGGGGAGGGGCGGAGCTTAGCGTCCCTTAGGGGCTATGGGGAGGGGCGGGGCCTAGGGACATTTAGGAGCTATGGGGAGTGGCGGGGCCTAGGGTCCTTAGGGGCTATGGGGAGGGGCAGGGCCTAGGGTCCCTTAGGGGCTATGGAGAGGGGTGGGGCCTAGAGACCCTTAGGGGCCAATGGGAGGGGTGGGGCATAGGGACGCTTAGGGGCTATGGGGAGGGGTGGGACCTAGGGTCCTTTAGGGACTATGGGGTGGCGGGGCCTAGGGTCCCTTAGGGGATATGGGAAGGGGCGGGGCCTAGGGTTCCTTAGGGGCTATGGGGAGGGGCGGTGCCTAGGGTCCTTTAGGGGATATGGGGAGGGGCGGTGCCTAGGGTCCTTTAGGGGATATGGGGAGGGGCGGGGCCTAGGGTCCTTTAGGGGATATGGGGAGGGGCGGGGCCTAGGGTCTCTTTGAGGCTATATGGAGGTGTGGGGCCTAGGGTCCCCTAGGGGCTATGGGGAGGGGCGGGGCCTAGGGTCCCTTAGGGGCTATGGAGAGGGGCGGGGCCTAGGGTCCCTTATGGACTATGTCGGGGCGGGGCCTAGGGTCCCTTAGGGGCTATGGGGAGTGGCGGGGCCTAGCGTCCCTTAGGGGCTATGGGGAGGGGCAGGGCCATGGGTCCCATAGGGGCTATTGGGAGGGGTGGGGCCTATCCTCCCTTAAAGTCCAAGGGGAGGGGAGGGGTCTAGTGTCCTTTAGGGTGTATAGGAAGGGGCAGGGCCTAGGGTCTCTTAGGGACTATGGGGGGCGGGGCCTAGGGTCCCTTAGGGGCTATGGGGAGGGGCGGGGTCTAGGCTCCCTTTGGGGCTATGGGGAGGGGCGGGGCCTAGGGTCCCTTAGGGGCTATGGGGAGGGGCGGGGCCAAGGGACATTTAGGAGCTATGGGGAGGGGCGGGGCCTAGGGTCCTTAGGGGCTATGGGAAGGGGCGGGGCCTAGGGTCCCTTAGGGGCTATGGAGAGGGGTAGGGCCTAGAGACGCTTAGGGGCTATGGGGAGGGGCGGGGCCTAGGGTCCATTAGATGCTATGGGGAGTGGCGGGGCCTAGGGTCCCTTAGGGACTATGGGGGGGTGGGGCCTAGGGTCCCTTAGGGGCTATGGGGGTCGGGGCCTAAGGTCCCAGAGGGGCTATGGGGAAGGGCGGGGCCTAGGGTCCCTTAGGGGCTATGGGGAGGGGCAGGGCCTAGGGTCCCTTAGGGGCTAGGGGGAGGGGCAGGGCCTAGGGACCCCTAGGGACTAAGGGAGGGCAGAGCCCAGGGTCCCATAGGGGCTATGGGGAGGGGCGGAGCTTAGCGTCCCTTAGGGGCTATGGGGAGGGGCGGGGCCTAGGGACATTTAGGAGCTATGGGGAGTGGCGGGGCCTAGGGTCCTTAGGGGCTATGGGGAGGGGCAGGGCCTAGGGTCCCTTAGGGGCTATGGAGAGGGGTGGGGCCTAGAGACCCTTAGGGGCCAATGGGAGGGGTGAGGCATAGGGACGCTTAGGGGCTATGGGGAGGGGCGGGACCTAGGGTCCTTTAGGGACTATGGGGTGGCGGGGCCTAGGGTCCCTTAGGGGATATGGGAAGGGGCGGGGCCTAGGGTTCCTTAGGGGCTATGGGGAGGGGCGGTGCCTAGGGTCCTTTAGGGGATATGGGGAGGGGCGGTGCCTAGGGTCCTTTAGGGGATATGGGGAGGGGCGGGGCCTAGGGTCCTTTAGGGGATATGGGGAGGGGCAGGGCCTAGGGTCTCTTTGAGGCTATATGGAGGTGTGGGGCCTAGGGTCCCCTAGGGGCTATGGGGAGGGGCGGGGCCTAGGATCCCTTAGGGTCTATGGAGAGGGGCGGGGCCTAGGGTCCCTTATGGACTATGTCGGGGCGGGGCCTAGGGTCCCTTAGGGGCTATGGGGAGTGGCGGGGCCTAGCGTCCCTTAGGGGCTATGGGGAGGGGCAGGGCCATGGGTCCCATAGGGGCAATTGGGAGGGGTGGGGCCTATCCTCCCTTAAAGTCCAAGGGGAGGGGAGGGGTCTAGTGTCCTTTAGGGTGTATAGGAAGGGGCAGGGCCTAGGGTCTCTTAGGGACTATGGGGGGCGGGGCCTAGGGTCCCTTAGGGGCTATGGGGAGGGGCGGGGTCTAGGCTCCCTTTGGGGCTATGGGGAGGGGCGGGGCCTAGCGTCCCTTAGAGGCTATGGGGAGGGGCGGGGCCTAGGGTACGTTAGGTGCTATGGGGAGGCGCTGGGCCTAGCTTCCTTAGGGACATGGGGGGAGGGGCCTATGGTCCCTAGGGGCTCGGGGGGGCGGGGCCATGGGACCCTTGGGGGCTACGGGGGGCGGGGCCTAGGGACCATTAGGGGTGATGGTGGGGCGTGGACTATGGTCCCTTTGGGGCTATGTGGATGGGCGGGGCCTAGGGTCCCTTATGGGCTATGGTGGAGCAGGGCCTAGGGTCCCTTAGGGGCTATGGTGAGGGGCGGGGCCTAGCGTCCTAGGGACTGGGGGGTGGGGCCTAGTGTCCCTTAGGGGCTATGGGGTGTGGCGGAGCCAAGGGTGCCTTAGGGGCTATGGTGAGGGGAGGGGCCTAGGGCCTCTGAGGGGCTATGGGGATGGGTGGGGCCTAGGGTCCTAGGGACTGGGGGGCGGGGCCTAGTGTCCCTTAGGGGCATTGGGAATGGGCGGGGCCTAGCGTCCCTTAGGGGCTATGGGGAGGGTCGAGGTCAAGGGGCCCTATGGGGCTATGGGGAGGGGCGGGGCCTTGGGGCCATTAGGGGCTATGGAGAGGGGCGGGGCCTAAGGGGCCCTATGGGGCTATGGGGAGGGGCGGGGCCTAGGGTCCATTAGCGGCTATGGGGAAGGGCGGGGCTTAGGGGCCATTAGGGGCTATGGGGAGGGGCTGGGCCCAGGGACCATTTCGGGCCTATGGTGCCTTATGGGCTATGGCGATGGGCGGGGCCCTGGGTCCATTAGGGGCTATGGGGAGGGGCGGGGCCTAGGGTCCATTTGGAGCTATAGGGAAAGGAGGGGCCTAGGGTCCCTTACAGGCTGTTGGGAGGGGCGGGGCCTAGTGTCCCTTATGGATAATGCTGGGGCGGGGCCCAGGGTCCCTTAGCGGCTATGGGGCGGGGCATAGGGTGCCTTATGGACTATGGGGGCGTGGGTCCTAGGGGTCCTTAGCGGCTATGGGGAGGGGCGGGGCCTAGGGTCCCTTAGGGGCTATGGTGGGGCCTGGCCGAGAGTCCCATAGGGGCTACGGGGAGGGGCGGAGCATAGGGTCCCTTAGGGGCTATGGGGAGGGGTGGGGCCTAGGGTCCCTTAGGGACTATGGGGTGGCGGGGCCTAGGGTCCCTTAGGGGATATGGGGAGGGGCAGGGCCTAGGGTTCCTTTGAGTCTACGGGGAGGGGCGGGGCCTAGGGAATATTAGGGGCTATGGGGAGGGGCGGGGCCTAGGGTCCCATAGGGGCAAAGGGAGGGGCGGGGCCTTGGGTCCCTTTGGGTCTACCGGGAGGGGCGGGGCCTAGGGAATATTAGGGGCTATGGGGAGGGGCGGGGCCTAGGGTCCCTTAGGGGCAAAGGGAGGGGCAGGGCATTGGGTCCATTATGGGTTATAGGGAGGGGCAGGGCCACTAGGTCCTTTGGAGCCCCTATAGAGGCCTTGTGAGCCTCCATAGTGGCCTTTGGAGCCCCTATAGAGGCATTGAGGCCCTCCATAGAGGCTGCGGGAGCCCCGACAGAGGCCTTGAGAGACTCATGTAGGCCGCGGTAGCCCCTCTAGAGACCGTGAGAGCCTCCATACAGGACGCTGGAGCCCTTATAGAGGCCTTGACAGCCTCCAGACAGGCCGTGAGAGCCCAAAGAGAGGCCTTGAGAGCGTCCATGAAGGCCGCAGGAGCCCCTATAGAAGTCTTGAGAGCCTCCATAGAGGCCAAGGGAGCCCCTATAGAGGCCTTGAAAGCTTGCATAGAGGCCGCGGGAGCTCCTATAGTGGCCTTTGGAGCCCCTATAGAGGCCTTGAGAACATCCATAGAGGCCGCAGGAGCCCCTATAGAGGCCTTGAGAACCTCCATAGAGGCCGCAGGAGCCCCTATAGAGGCCTTGAGTGCCTCCATGCAGGCTGTGGGAGACCCTATAGAGGCCTTGTGAGCCTCCATAGAGCCCGCGGGAGCTCCAATAGAGGCCTTGAAAGGCTCCATAGAGGCTGTGTAGCCCCTATAGAGGCCTTTCGAGCCCCTTTAGAGGCTTTGAGAGCCTCAAGAGAGGCCTTTGGGGCCCCTATAGAGGCCTTGAGAGCCACCATATAGGCCGCGGGAGCTCCCATAGTGGCCTTGAGAGGCTCCATAGTGGCTTTTGCAGCTCATATAACGGCATTGAGAGGCTCCATATAGGCCGCGGGAGCCCCGTAGAGGCTCTTGAGAGCCTCCATAGAGGCATTTGGAGCCCCTATAGAGCCCTTGTGAGCCTCCATATAGGCCACGGGAGCCCCTATAGAGGCCATGAAAGCCTTCATAGAGGCCTTTGGAGCATCTATAGCGGCATTGAGAGCCTCCATAGAGGCCGCAGGAGCCCCATAGAGGCCTTGAGAGTCTCTATAGAGGCCGCGGGATCCCCTCCAGAGGCCTTGAGTGCCTCCATGTAGGCCGTGGGAGACCCTATAGAGGCCTTAAGATCCTCCTGTGACAGGTTTAGGCTGTGCCTTTAAGAAAGGGACACTTTCTGAACACTCTGGGCGAATGTTTTGATATTAGAATGAAAACAATGATATGCTAATCCAATTTCATTGGTGGGACCCGGTTGTAGTTTTTTTGTTTAGTCTTTCAGTCAGGGAGTCAGTCTGCAGTCGTCTTCTTCTTCCCCCTGTGCTGTGAGCTGGCTCGTTTCTCTCTACGATTCCTTCTAACCAGATAAGAAAACTAACTTTTTTGCATTCGCTTTGAGCTTTAACAAAGTTTTCCCCTTTTAATTACCTTCCTTTCTCTCTCGCTTTCTAACCCTTTTGGGAAAAAGGGGAGGTAGGGAGGGAGAAGGGAGGGAAAGGCCGAACCCCCCTGGCCGCAGGGGGTTGGGGAAAGGTTTCCTGTATTACATACATTGCTGTATATTTCTGTATATATTGTAAATATTGTATGTTTTTGTACA
This sequence comes from Picus viridis, assembly GCA_033816785.1. Lineage (NCBI taxonomy): Eukaryota > Metazoa > Chordata > Aves > Piciformes > Picidae > Picus > Picus viridis. The sequence continues at coordinate 11,095 of JAWKAJ010000243.1, forward strand.
TATTCATTGCATTCCATATCTGCTTGTAAAATACAGCTTTCATCTGCTTCTCCGGCTGAGTTAGCTGTGGAATTCTTCTGTGTGTGGGGGGGAACCTTCCTACTCCACCACACCTCCATAGAGGATGCGGGAGCCCCATTAGAGGCCTTGAGAACCTCTATAGAGGGCACGGGAGCCCCAATAGAGGCCTTGAGAGCCTCGACAAGGGCCACGAGAGCCCCTATAGAGGCCTTGAGAGCCTCCATAGAGGCTGTGGTAAACCATATATAGGCCTTGAGAGGTCCCAGAGAGGCCTTAGGAGCCCCTATACAGGCCTTGAGAGACTCCATAGAGGCCGCGGGAGCCTCTTTAGAGGCATTGAGAGCCTCCATAGCGGCCAATGGAGCCCCAATAGAGGCATTGAGAGGCTCCATATAGACTGCGGGTGCCCCATAGAGGCTCTTGAGAGGGTCCATCGATTCCATGGGAGCCCCTATAGAGGCCTCGAGGGCCTCCACAGTGGCCTTTGGAGCCCCTATAGTGGCCTCGAGGGACTCCGTAGTGGCCTTTGGAGCCCTAATAGAGGAGGCGGGGAGGGGTGGGGCCTACGGTCCCTTAGGGACTATGGGGGAGCGGGGCCTAGGGTCCATTAGGGTCTATGGGGAGGGGCGGAGCCTAGGCTCCCTTAGGGGCTATGGTGGGGTGGGGCCTAGGGTCCCAGAGGGGCTAAGGGGAGGGGCGGGGCCTAGGGTCCCTTAGGTGCTATGGTGACGGGTGGGGCCTAGGGTCCCTTTGCTTCTATGGGGAGGGGGGGGTCCTAGGCTCCCTTAGGTGCTAAGGGGAGGGGAGGGGCCTAGGGTCCCATAGCGGCTAAGGGAAGGGGCGGGGCCTAGGGTCCCTTAGGGGCTATGGGGAGGGGCGGGGCCTAGGGTCCTGTAGAGGCTATGTGGAGGGGCAGCGCCTAGGGTCCACTAGAGGCTATGTGGAGGGGCGGGGCCTAGGGTCCCATAGGGTCTATGGGGAGGGGAGGGGCCTATGGTCCCTTAGGGTCTATGGAGAGGGGCGGGGCCTAGGGTCCCCTAGAGGCTATGTGGAGGGGCGTGGCCAAGCGTCCATTAGAGGCTATGGGGAGGGGCGGGGTCTAGGGTCCCTAAGGGGCTATGGGGGAGGGGTGGGGACTGGGGTACCTTAGGGGCTATGGTGAGCAGAGGGGCCTAGAGTCCTTTAGGGGCTAAAGGGAGGGGCGGGGCTTGGGTCCAGCAGGAGCTATGGGGGGGGCGGGGCCCCTTTTGGACTGTGGTGGGGCGAGGCCTAGAGTGCCTTAGGGGCTATGGGGAGGGGCGGGGCTTAGGGTCCCTTAGGGTGTAAGGGGGTGGGGCCTAGCGTCTCTGAGGGGCTATGGGGCGGGGCGGAGCCTAGGGTCTGTTAGGGGCTAAGACGACAGGCGGGGACTTGGATGCCTTAGGGGCTATGGGGAGGGGCGGGGCCTAGGTGCCATTAGGGGCTATGGGGAGGGGCTGGGCCAAAGGGGCCCTATGGGGCTATGGGGAGGGGTGGGGCCTAGTGTCCCTTAGGGTCTATCGGGAGGGGCAGGGCCTATGGACCCCTATGGGCTATGGCGAGGGGCGGGGCCTAGGGTCTCTTAGAGACTATGGGGAGGGCGGCTACTAGGGTTCCTTAGGGGTTATGGGGAGGGGCGGGGCCTAGGGTCCTGTAGAGGCTATGGGGAGGGGCGGGGCCTAGGGTCCCCTATGGGCTATGGTGGGGCAGGGCCTAGGGTCCCATAGGGACTATGGGGAGGGGCGGGGCCTAGGGTCCCTTAGGGGCTATGTGGAGGGGCGGGGCCTGGGGTCCTGTAGAGGCTATGGGGAGGGGCGGGGCCTAGGGTCCTGTAGAGGCTATGTGGAGGGGTGGCGCCTAGGGTCCACTAGAGGCTATGTGGAGGGGCGGGGCCTAGAGTCCCATAGGGTCTATGGGGAGGGGAGGGGCCTAGGGTCCATTAGGGGCTATGGAGAGGGGCGGGGCCTAGGGTCCCCTAGAGGCTATGTGGAGGGGTGTGGCCAAGCGTCCATTAGAGGCTATGGGGAGGGGGGCGGGGTCTAGGGTCCCTAAGGGGCTATGGGGAGGGGTGGGGACTGGGGTACCTTAGGGGCTATGGTGAGCAGAGGGGCCTAGAGTCCTTTAGGGGCTAAGGGGAGGGGCGGGGCTTGGGTCCAGCAGGAGCTATGGGGGGGGGCGGGGCCCAGGGTCCCTTTTGGACTGTGGTGGGGCGAGGCCTAGAGTGCCTTAGGGGCTATGGGGAGGGGCGGGGCATAGGGTCCCTTAGGGTGTATGGGGGGGCGGGGCCTAGCATCTCTGAGGGGCTATGGGGTGGGGCGGAGCCTAGGGTCCCTTATGGGCTATGGTGAGGGACGGGGCGAAGGGTCTGTAAGGGGCTATGGGGAGGGGCGGGGCCTAGGGTCCCTTAGGGGCTATGGGGAGGGGCGGGGCCTAGGGTCTGTTAGGGGCTAAGATGACAGGCGGGGACTTGGATGCCTTAGGGGCTATGGGGAGGGGCGGGGACTGGGGTTCCTTAGAGGCTATGGGGAGGGGAGCGGCGTAGGGTCTCTTATGGACTATGGGGCCGGGGCAAAGTGTCTCTCAGGGGCTATGGGGAGGGGCGGGGACTGGGGTTCCTTAGAGGCTATGGGGAGGGCGCGGCGTAGGGTCTCTTATGGACTATGGGGGGCGGGGCAAAGTGTCTCTCAGGGGCTATGGGGAGGGGCGGAGCCTAGGGTACCTTAGGGGCTAAGGGGAGGGGAGGGGCCTAGGGTCCCTTAGTGTCTATGGGGAGGGGCAGGGCCATGGGTCCCATAGGGGCTATTGGGAGGGGTGGGGCCTAGCCTCCCTTAAAGACCAAGGGGAGGGGAGGGGTCGAGTGTCCTTTAGGGTGTATAGGAAGGGGCGGGTCCTTGGGTCTCTTAGGGACTATGGGGTCGGGGCCTAGGGTCCCTTAGAGGCTATGGGGAGGGGTGGGGCCTAGGGTGCTGTAGGGGCTATGTGGTGGGGCAGGGCCTGTGGTCCCTTAGGTACTATGGGGAGGGGCGGGGCATAGGGTCCCTTAGGGGCTATGGGGAGGTGTGGAGCCTAGGGTCCCATAGGGGCTATGGAGAGGAGCGGTGCCTAGGGACCCTTAGGGGCTATGGGGAGGGGCGGGGCCTAGGGTCCCTTAGGGGCTATGGGGAGGGTCAGGGCCTGGGCTCCATTAGGTGCTATGGGGAGGGGCGTGGCCTAGGGTTCCTTAGGGGCTATGAGGAGGTGCAGGGGCTAGGGTCCCTCAGGAGCTATGGGGAGGGGCGGGGCCTAGGGTTCCTTACAGGCTATGGGGAGGGGTGGGGCCTAGGGTCCCTTATGGACTATGGTGGGGTTGGGCCTAGGGTCCCTTAGGGACTATGGGGGGGTCAAGGCCTAGGGTCCGTTAGGCGCTATGGGGAGGGGCAGGTCCTAGGGTCCCTTACAGGCTATGGGGAGGGGCGGGGCCTAGGGTCCCATAGGGGCTATGGGGAGGGGCGGGTCCTAGGGTCCCTTACAGGCTATGGGGAGGGGCGGGGCCTAGTGTCCCTTAGGGGCTATGGGGAGGGGTGGGGCCTAGTGTCCCTTAAGAAATATGGGGGGGCGGGGCCAAGCGTCCCTTAGGGGTTATGGGGAGGGGCGGAGCCTAGTGTCCTTTAATGGCTATGGGGAGGGGCAGGGCCTAGTGTCCCTTAGGGGCATTGGGAATGGGTGGGGCCTAGCGTCCCTTAGGGGCTATGGGGAGAGGCAGGGCCTAGGGGCCATTAGGGGCTATGGGGGGGGCGGAGCCTGGGGCCCTATGGGGCTATGGGGAGGGGCGGGGCCTAGGGTCCATTAGGGTGTAAGGGGGTGGGGCCTAGCGTCTCTGAGGGGCTATGGGGCGGGGCGGAATAGGGTCTGTTAGGGGCTAAGACGACAGGCGGGGACTTGGATGCCTTAGGGGCTATGGGGAGGGGCAGGGCCTAGGTGCCATTAGGGGCTATGGGGAGGGGCTGGGCCAAAGGGGCCCTATGGGGCTATGGGGAGGGGTGGGGCCTAGTGTCCCTTAGGGTCTATCGGGAGGGGCAGGGCCTATGGACCCCTATGGGCTATGGCGAGGGGCGGGGCCTAGGGTCTCTTAGAGACTATGGGGAGGGCGGCTACTAGGGTTCCTTAGGGGTTATGGGAAGGGGCGGGGCCTAGGGTCCTGTAGAGGCTATGGGGAGGGGCGGGGCCTAGGGTCCCCTATGGGCTATGGTGGGGCAGGGCCTAGGGTCCCATAGGGACTATGCCTAGGGAGGGGCTATGTGGCCTGGGGTCCTGTAGAGGCTATGGGGAGGGGCGGGGCCTAGGGTCCTGTAGAGGCTATGTGGAGGGGTGGCGCCTAGGGTCCACTAGAGGCTATGTGGAGGGGCGGGGCCTAGAGTCCCATAGGGTCTATGGGGAGGGGAGGGGCCTAGGGTCCATTAGGGGCTATGGAGAGGGGCGGGGCCTAGGGTCCCCTAGAGGCTATGTGGAGGGGTGTGGCCAAGCGTCCATTAGAGGCTATGGGGAGGGGCGGGGTCTAGGGTCCCTAAGGGGCTATGGGGAGGGGTGGGGACTGGGGTACCTTAGGGGCTATGGTGAGCAGAGGGGCCTAGAGTCCTTTAGGGGCTAAGGGGAGGGGCGGGGCTTGGGTCCAGCAGGAGCTATGGGGGGGCGGGGCCCAGGGTCCCTTTTGGACTGTGGTGGGGCGAGGCCTAGAGTGCCTTAGGGGCTATGGGGAGGGGCGGGGCATAGGGTCCCTTAGGGTGTATGGGGGGCGGGGCCTAGCATCTCTGAGGGGCTATGGGGTGGGGCGGAGCCTAGGGTCCCTTATGGGCTATGGTGAGGGACGGGGCGAAGGGTCTGTAAGGGGCTATGGGGAGGGGCGGGGCCTAGGGTCCCTTAGGGGCTATGGGGAGGGGCGGGGCCTAGGGTCTGTTAGGGGCTAAGATGACAGGCGGGGACTTGGATGCCTTAGGGGCTATGGGGAGGGGCGGGGACTGGGGTTCCTTAGAGGCTATGGGGAGGGGAGCGGCGTAGGGTCTCTTATGGACTATGGGGCCGGGGCAAAGTGTCTCTCAGGGGCTATGGGGAGGGGCGGGGACTGGGGTTCCTTAGAGGCTATGGGGAGGGGCGCGGCGTAGGGTCTCTTATGGACTATGGGGGGCGGGGCAAAGTGTCTCTCAGGGGCTATGGGGAGGGGCGGAGCCTAGGGTACCTTAGGGGCTAAGGGGAGGGGAGGGGCCTAGGGTCCCTTAGTGTCTATGGGGAGGGGCAGGGCCATGGGTCCCATAGGGGCTATTGGGAGGGGTGGGGCCTAGCCTCCCTTAAAGACCAAGGGGAGGGGAGGGGTCGAGTGTCCTTTAGGGTGTATAGGAAGGGGCGGGTCCTTGGGTCTCTTAGGGACTATGGGGTCGGGGCCTAGGGTCCCTTAGAGGCTATGGGGAGGGGTGGGGCCTAGGGTGCTGTAGGGGCTATGTGGTGGGGCAGGGCCTGTGGTCCCTTAGGTACTATGGGGAGGGGCGGGGCATAGGGTCCCTTAGGGGCTATGGGGAGGTGTGGAGCCTAGGGTCCCATAGGGGCTATGGAGAGGAGCGGTGCCTAGGGACCCTTAGGGGCTATGGGGAGGGGCGGGGCCTAGGGTCCCTTAGGGGCTATGGGGAGGGTCAGGGCCTGGGCTCCGTTAGGTGCTATGGGGAGGGGCGTGGCCTAGGGTTCCTTAGGGGCTATGAGGAGGTGCAGGGGCTAGGGTCCCTCAGGAGCTATGGGGAGGGGCGGGGCCTAGGGTTCCTTACAGGCTATGGGGAGGGGTGGGGCCTAGGGTCCCTTATGGACTATGGTGGGGTTGGGCCTAGGGTCCCTTAGGGACTATGGGGAGGGTCAAGGCCTAGGGTCCGTTAGGCGCTATGGGGAGGGGCAGGTCCTAGGGTCCCTTACAGGCTATGGGGAGGGGCGGGGCCTAGGGTCCCATAGGGACTATGGGGAGGGGCGGGTCCTAGGGTCCCTTACAGGCTATGGGGAGGGGCGGGGCCTAGTGTCCCTTAGGGGCTATGGGGAGGGGTGGGGCCTAGTGTCCCTTAAGAAATATGGGGGGCGGGGCCAAGCGTCCCTTAGGGGTTATGGGGAGGGGCGGAGCCTAGTGTCCTTTAATGGCTATGGGGAGGGGCGGGGCCTAGTGTCCCTTAGGGGCATTGGGAATGGGTGGGGCCTAGCGTCCCTTAGGGGCTATGGGGAGAGGCAGGGCCTAGGGGCCATTAGGGGCTATGGGGAGGGGCGGAGCCTATGGGGCCCTATGGGGCTATGGGGAGGGGCGGGGCCTAGGGTCCATTAGCGGCTATGGGGAGGGGCGGAGCCTAGTGTCCTTTAATGGCTATGGGGAGGGGCGGGGCCTAGTGTCCCTTAGGGGCATTGGGAATGGGTGGGGCCTAGCGTCCCTTAGGGGCTATGGGGAGAGGCAGGGCCTAGGGGCCATTAGGGGCTATGGGGAGGGGCGGAGCCTATGGGGCCCTATGGGGCTATGGGGAGGGGCGGGGCCTAGGGTCCATTAGCGGCTATGGGGAGGGGCGGAGCCTAGTGTCCTTTAATGGCTATGGGGAGGGGCGGGGCCTAGGGTCCATTAGGGTCCATCGGGAGGGGCAGGGCCTATGGACCCCTATGGGCTATGGCGAGGGGCGGGGCCTAGGGTCTCTTAGAGACTATGGGGAGGGCGGGGCCTAGGGTCCCTTATGGGCTATGGTGGGGCGGGGCCTAGGGTCCCATAGGGACTATGGGGAGGGGCGGGGCCTAGGGTCCCTTAGGGGCTATGTGGAGGTGCGGGGCCTAGGGTCCCTTAAAGGCTAAGGGGAGGGGCGGGGCCTAGGGAATATTAGGGGCTATGGGGAGGGGCGGGGCCTAGGGTCCCTTAGGGGCAAAGGGAGGGGTGGGGCCTTGGGTCCATTATGGGTTACAGGGAGGGGCAGGGCCACTAGGGCCTGTGGAGCCCCTATAGAGGCTGTGAGAGCCTCCATAGAGGCCACAGGAGCCCATATAGAGGCCTCGAGAGACTCAATAGAGGCTGCAGGAGACCCTATAGAGGCCTAGAGAGCCTCCATAGTGGCTTTTGGAGCCCCGATTGAGGCCTTGAGATCCTCTCTAGAGGCCATGGGAGCCCCTATACAGGCCTTCAGAGCCTTCATATAGGCTGCGGGAGCCCCTATACAGGCCTTGAGAGACTCTATAGAGGCCGAGGGCATCCCTATAAAGGCCTTGAGTGCCTCCATGTAGGCCATGGGAGTCCCTATAGAGGCGTAGAGAGCCTCCATACAGGCCGCGGGAGCTCCTATAGAGGCCTTGAGAGCCTCCATAATGTCCCTTGGAGCTGCTAGAGCGGCCTTGAGAGCCTCCATAGAGGCCACAGGAGCCCCACCAGAGGCCTTGAGAGCCTCCATAGAGGCCGTGGGAGCCCCTATATAGGCCTTGAGAGGCTCCATATAGGCCGCGGGAGCCCCATAGAGGCTCGTGAGAGGCTCCATAGAGGCCTTTGGAGACCCTATAGAGGCATTGAGGCCCTCCATAGAGGCTGCGGGAGCCCCAACAGAGGCCTTGAGAGACTCATGTAGGCCACGGGAGCCCCTCTAGAGGCCGTGAGAGCCTCCATAGTGGCCTTTGGTGCCCATATAGAGGCCTTGAGAGCCTCCATATAGGACGCTGGAGCCCTTAGAGAGGCCTTGACAGCCTCCAGACTGGCCGTGAGAGCCCAAAGAGAGGCCTTGAGAGAGTCCATGAAGGCCGCGGGAGCCCCTATAGAAGCCTTGAGAGCCTCCATATAGGCTACGGTAGCCCCTATAGAGGCCTTGAGAGCCTCCATAGAGGCCAAGGGAGCCCCAATAGAGGCCTTGAGAGGCTCCATATAGGCTGCAGGTGCCCCATAGAAGCTCTTGAGAGGCTCTATAGAGGCCTTTGGAGACCCTACAGAGGCCTTGAGGGCCGCCATAGAGGCCTTTGGAGCCCCAATAGAGGCCTTGATAGGCTCCATAGAGGCCTTTGGAGCCCCTATACAGGCCCTGAGAGCCTCCCAAGAGGACTTTGGAACACCTATAGAGGCCTTGAGAGCCTCCATAGAGGCCACGGAAGCCCCTACAGAGGCCTTGAGAGCCTCCATAGAGGCCTGTGGAGCCCGTATAGAGACCTCGAGGGCCTCCATAGTGGCCTTTGGAGCCCCAATAGAGGACTTGAGCTCCTCCTTAGAGGCGTTTGGAGCCCCTATAGAGGCCTTCATTGTCTCCATAGTGGCCTTTGGAGCCCCTATAGAGGCCTTGAAAGCTTGCATAGAGGCCGTGAGATGAGTGTCTGCAGCCTGCAGGGCAGGAGAAGCAGCTGTGAGACAGTGCAGGACAAAGCTGTGGCAGAGCTGGCAAAGGGCAATGGCAGTGGTGGGAGTGATGAAGAGAAGCCAAGGCTGTGCCCTCTTGGCTATGGCAATTCTCTGCCCCCGAGGCCTGTGAGGAGATGTTGTCCTGAGGCATTGGGAGGGCCTCACTGCCTCTTTCCACAGCCCCAGGCAGGCTGGGGACTGTCAGGCCCTTGTCCTCCACTCAGCATCACAAACCCTACAGGGATGCTAAAGGAAGGCTGGAGAGGGACTTTCCATGAGGGTGTCTGGTGACAGGTGTTGTGAAGAGGTTATTAAATTTATGAATATGAAATATGAATTTTGAAAATATGAAGTTTTATTAATTATCAAATTATTAATAACCGGTGAATCAACAACTTATATACATGTTCTAGTGCACGTTCATGAAATACATTCCATAAATGGCTTAGTATTATGATTAGAACTTAATTAAACTATCTACAAACTATCTCTGTGTTTTATATAACCAAGGATGCAGTTCCGCCGCTTGGCCACTAGATGGCGACTCGGCGGAACGCGGGCGGCTTCTGGCTAATATACAGCGATACTGCAATCTTTCTGTGCGTCAGCGATGACTCTGCCATACGCGGATACTTTGAACTGAGTGCTAGTGGGTGGAAAGCATGTGGAAGATATTCTGTAGCTGTTGTTTGTAGCAAGGTGGGGGTCCGGCTGGCTACTGCCGCTGGACTGGTTCCTGGTCGTGTTCGGCCCGTGGGGTTGGCCCAGGGAGTCGGCTCGCACAGCAGGGCGAGGCGATGATTGCCGATAGGCGGGCTCGGAGGTTCCCGGTCGGACGATAGCTATGGGGTCGGCCCCGTGGCAAATGGCCTTAGAGAGAGAATGTGGCTTCT
>JAWKAJ010000244.1:0-10000 GCA_033816785.1 Picus viridis
GATCCTGGGCTGCATCAAGAGAAGTGTGGCCAGCAGGTCAAGGGAGGTGATTCTCCCCCTCTACTCAGCTCTGCTGAGACCCCACCTGGAGTACTGCGTCCAGTTCTGGAGCCCCTATCCCTAGAGGGATGTGGAGGTGCTGGAATGTGTCCAGAGAAGGGCCACGAGGATGATCAGAGGGCTGGAGCACCTCTCCTATGAGGACAGACTGAAGGAGTTGGGGCTGTTCAGTCTGGAGAAGAGAAGGCTCCCAGGTGACCTCATTGTGGCCTTCCAGATATCTCAAGGGGGCCTACAAGAAAGCTGGGGAAGGACTTCTCAGGCTCTCAGGGAGTGATAGGACTAGGGGGAATGGAATGAAGCTGGAGGTGGGCAGATTCAGGCTAGATGTGAGGAGGAAGTTCTTCCCCATGAGAGTGGTGAAGCCCTGGAATGGGTTATCCAGGGAGGTGGTTGAGGCCCCATCCCTGGAAGTGTTTAAGACCAGGCTGGATGAGGCTCTGGCCAGCGTGATCTAGTGTAGGGTGTCCCTGCCCATGGCAGGGGGGTTGGAACTAGGTGATCCTTGTGGTCCCTTCCATCCCTGACTGATACTATGATACTATGTTACTATGCTATTAGGAAGAAATTCTTTGCAGAGAGAATGATTGCCCATTGGAATGTGCTGCCCAGGGAGGTGGTGGACTCTCCATCACTGAAGGTGTTTAGAAGGAGACTTGATGGGGTGCTTGGTGCCCTGGTCTAGTTGATTTGATGGTGTTGGATGATGGGCTGGACGTGATGATCTTGAAGGTCTCTTGCAACCTGGTCTATTCTATTCTATTCTATTCTATTCTATTCTATTCTATTCTATTCTATTTGTCTAGTCTAGTCTTGTGTAGTCTTGTCTAGTCTTGTCTATTCTGTTCTATTCTAGGATGGATCCCATCCAGTCTCATGGACTTGTGGAGATCCAAGTGGCTAAGGAGGTCTCTAACTCCTTCCTCCTGGATCACAGGGGAACTATACTGCTCCATGTCTCCATCTGCCAGATCAGGAGGCCAGTTGTCTGGAAAACAACCTATCCTGCTATTGAAAATTGAGGCAAAGAAGGTGTTACACTGTGGACACTGGTTTTCCTGACATATCTACATACTATAATGGCTTTTCCTAAAGGTTAGCGGGGCTTTGTTTTTTTCCTATTTAACAGGTTGCATTACAAAAGGTCTTTCTTGTTGCTCATTTACTTCTGCTCTCTAGAACTATGTAGAATGTTTTAAACCCTTTGTTTATTCTGTCCTTGAGACCTACAGTTCATATAGACAAGGTTTTTTGTTGTTCTTCTGTAATATCAGGAACTAAAGGGCAAAGACTTCCTACCTTTTGACTGGATATGAATATTCTTCCCTAATAGCATTTTATGTACATAAAAATATGTACATACAGGTGTGTTAAACAGAGAATATCTTACACAACAAATATGCATCAGTTAGCAACATTCACCCAATGTCTTCACAAGAGGATTGAAACTAGAGGAGAAATACATACCAATTAAATATACCTGGCTATTTTTCACAATGAGAAGTTTTCAGCACTGAGGATTTTGATTACTTTTGTTACTGTTTAAATTCTTAAAACATGCATGTGCATAGAAACAACTAGAGCCCACATTAAAAAGTACTGAGGACTAACTCGGTGAATGTTATCATAAGTATCCTGATTGCTGGATACCAGAAGGCTGCCCAGTCTGGTACAACCCTCTGCCTACTATCCCTTATTGGTTATGCAGTTAGGGAAGGATGATGTTGCTACCATAACTCCCAGGGCTATCAAAAATAACCTCAGGGCCTTGGGAGATCTGGTTGAGGGGTCAGGTGCACAAATACTTTTTATGTCAATACTGTTAGTTGCAGGAGGGAACACAATAAGGAACAGGTCAGCCGCTGTAGTCAACAAGTGACTTAGAGGCTGGTGCAGTCAAAAGAATTTTGGGTTCTTCGATCTTGGAGAACTTTCTACTGCACCGGGTCAGCTGGTAACAGATGGAGTACACCTGTCCCAGAGGAGGGGAAAGGTCACAGTACACAAGAATGGCCTATCCCCCAAAAGGTAAAAAGATTCTGGGAAGGGAATTGACAGGACTCATTCACAGGGCTTGAAACTAGCCCCGAAGGGGGAAGGGGCTGAAACCAGTGCCCTCAGGCAGGAGTCTGGGGGTGATAAGCTAGAGCTAGAGGTGAAACCAGCAGCCCAGCTGCAGTGCATGTGCACTCATGCACGAAGCATGGGTAGCAAACAAGAGGAGCTAGAAGCCTTATTACAGCAGGAAAGTTATGATGTAGTTGCCATCACAGAGACATGGTGGGACGACTCACATGACTGGAGCACTGCAATTGACAGCTACAGGCTCTTCAGGAGAGACAGGCAAGGAAGAAGGGGTGGAGGGGTGGCCCAGGGAGGCAATAGATGCCGTTGAGATGGAGATCAGGGATGATAGGGTTGAGTGCTTGTGAGTGAGAATTAGAGGGAAGATCAGCCTGGCAGACATCCTGGTTGGAGTCTGTTATAGACCACCCAACCAGGAGGAAGATGATGATGAAGCATTCTATAGGCAGCTTAAGGAAGTCTCAAGATCACCTGACTTCGTTCTCATGGGTGACTTCAACCTGCCTGATATCTGCTGGGATCTCAACACAGCAGAGAGGAGGCAGTCTAGGAGGTTCTTAGAGTGCATGGAGGACACCTTCTTATCCCAGGTGCTGTACACAACTACTAGGGGTAAGGTTCTGCTTGACCTCCTCTTCACCAACAGGGAAGGGCTGGTGGGTGATGTGATGGTCGGAGGGTGTTTAGGCGTCAGTGAACACGAGATAATTGAATTTTCAGTATGCAGCCAAGCTAAGAGGGCCAGCAAGAAGTCCTCCACTCTGGACTTGAGGAGGGCAGACTTCAGGTTATTCAAGGAACTAACTCAGAAGGTTCCTTGGGATACAGCCCTTAAAAACAAACGGGTCCAGGAGAGCTGGACCTACTTCAAGGAGGAACTCTTGAAGGCGCAGGAAAAGGCTGTGCCGGAAGATGAACTGCCAGGGCAGCCAGCCAGCCTGAATGGATAATGAATTTTAATAGAATTGAGGGGGAAATAAGGGTGTATCATCTTTGGAAGAAAGGGAAGGCAACCTACGGAATGATTAGGGATGTTGCTAGGACATGCAGGAAGAAAATTAGGGAGGAAAAGCCCATTTAGAACGTAGACTGGCCTCTGCTGTGAAGGACAACAAAAAGCCCTTCTATAAATACATTAATAGCAAGAGGAAAGGCAAGCACAACCTCCACTCCTTGGTTGACATGGAGGGGAACATTGTAACAAATGATGAGGAAAAGGCAGAGGTTCTTAACACCTTCTTTGCCTCAATTTCTACTAGCATGGCAGAACGTCTTCCAGACAGCTAGCCTGCAGAGCTGGCAGAACGTCTTCCAGACAGCTAGCCTGCAGAGCTGGCAGAAGGAGCCAGGGAGCTGCATAGTTTCCCGATGCTCGAGGAGGCAGTTAGACATCTTCTGAGCTGCTTGGACCCCCGCAAGGCCATGGGACCAGATGAGATCCATCCTAGGGTGCTGAGATAGCAGAGAGATGAGCTGTCCAAGCCACTCTCCATCATTTTTCAACAGTCCTGGCTCACTGGAGAGATCCCAGAAGACTGGAAGCTGGCCAACGTGGTGCCCATCCACAAGAAGGGCCAGCTGGATGAGCCAGGGAATGATAGGCCTGTCAGCCTGACCTCAGTGCCAGGCAAGATTATGGAACAGGTCATCTTGAGTGCGATCGCACAGCACTTACAGGATGGCCAAGGGATCAGGGCCAGCCAGCATGGATTTAGGAGGGGCAGGTCCTGCCTGACCAACCTGATCTCCTTCTATGATCAGGTGACCCGCCTGGTGGATGTGGGGAGGCCTGTGGATGTGGTCTACCTGGACCTCTGCAAGGCCTTTGACACCATCCCCCACTGCAAACTCCTGGCCAAGCTATCAGCCCTTGGCTTGGACAAGATCACACTGCATTGGGTTAAGAAGTGGCTGGAGGGCCGAGCCCAGAGAGTGGTGGTGAATGGTGCCACATCCAGCTGGCGGCCAGTCACTAGTGGTGTGCCCCAAGGATCAGTACTGGGCCCCATGCTCTTCAACATCTTTATTGATGATCTGGAGGAGGGCATTGAGTCCATCATCAGTAAATTTGCAGATGACACCAAGCTGGGGGCAGGAGTTGATCTGCTGGAGGGCAGAGAGCCTTTGAAGAGGGACCTTGACAGGCTGGACAGATGGGCAGAGTCCAAGGGCATGAGATTGAACACATCCAAGTGCCGGGATCTGCACATTGGCCACAACAACCCCAGGCAGTGCTACAGGCTGGGGTCAGAGTGGCTGGAGAGCGGCCAGACAGAGAGGGACCTGGGGGCACTGCTTGACTGTAGGCTGAACATGAGCCTGCAGTGTGCCCAGGCAGCCAAGAAGGCCAATGGCATCCTGGCCTGCATCAGGAAGAGTGTGGCCAGCAGGAGCAGGGAGGTCATTGTGCCCCTGGACACTGCACTGGTTAGACCACACCTTGAGTCCTGTGTGCATTTCTGGGCCCCCAGTTTAGGAAGGATGTTGCCTTGATGAAACGTGTCCAGACAAGGGGTACAAAGCTGGTGAGGGGTTTGGAACACAAGCCCTACAAGGAAAGGCTGAGGGAGCTGGGATTGCTTAGCCTGGAGAAGAGGAGACTGAGGGGTGACCTTCTTGCTCTCTACAACTATCTGAAGGGAGGTTGTAGCCAGGCAGAGGTTGGTCTCTTCTCCCAGGCAGCCAGCACCAGAACAAGAGGACACAGTCTCAGGCTGCACCAGGGGAGGTTTAGGCTGGATGTTAGGAAGAAGTTTTATATAGAAAGGGTGATTGCTCATTGGAATCAGCTGCCCATGGAGGTGGTGGAGTCACCTTCATTGGAGGTATCACAGTATCACAGTATCACAGTATTACTAAGGTTGGAAGAGACCTCGAAGATCATCGAGTCCAACCTGTCACCACAGACCTCACAACTAGACCATGGCACCAAGTGCCACATCCAGTCCCCTCTTCAATGCCTCCAGGGATGTCGACTCAACCACCTCCCTGGTCAGCCCATTCCAATGACGAATCACTCTCTTGGTGAAGAACTTTCTCCTCACCTCGAGCCCAAACTTCCCCTGTTGCAGCTTGAGACTGTGTCCCCTTGTTCTGGTGCTGGTTGCTAGGGAGAAGAGGCCAACCCCTTCCTGGCTACAACCACCTTGCAGGTAGTTGTAGAGAGGAATGAGGTCTCCCCTGAGCCTCCTCTTCTCCAGGTTAAACAACCCCAGTTCCCTCAGCCTCTCCTGATAGGGCTTATGCTCAAGGCCTCTCACCAGCCTTGTTGCCCTTCTCTGGACACGTTCAAGTGTCTCGATGTCCTTCTTAAACTGAGGGGCCCAGAACTGGACACAGTACTCAATGTGCGGCCTAACCAAAGCGGAGTACAGGGGCACAACGACCTCCCTGCTCCTGCTGGCCACACGATTCCTAATGCAGGCCAGGATGCCCTTGGCCTTCTTGGCCACCTGGGCACACTGCTGGCTTGTGTTCAGGCGGCTGTCGATCAGCACCCCCAGGTCCCTCTCTGTCCAGCCGCTCTCCAGCCACTCCCACCCCAGCCTGTAGCTCTGCATGGGGTTGTTGTGGCCAAAGTGCAGCACCCGGCACTTGGACTTGTTGAATGTCATCCCACTGGACTCCGCCCATCCGTCCAGTTGATCGAGGTCCCTCTGCAGAGCCCTTCCACCCTCTAACTAACCAACATCTGCTCCCAACTTGGTGTCATCTGCAAATTTGCTGATGACTGTCTCAATCCCTCAGCCAGATCTTCAATGAAGACATTGAAGAGTATGGGGCCCAGCAGTGATCCCTGGGGGCGCCACTGATGACTGGCCTCCAGCTGGAGGTGGCACCATTGACCACCACTCTCTGGGCCCGGCCCTCCAGCCAGTTCCTAACCCAGCGCACAGTGTTGCTGCCCAAGCCACGAGCTGACAGCTTGGCCAGGAGTTTGCTGTGGGGGACAGTGTCAAAGGCCTTGCTGAAGTCCGGGTGGACCACATCCACAGGCCTCCCCACATCCACCAGGCAGTTACCTGATCATAGAAGGAGATCAGGTTGGAGAGGGACCTGCCCTTCCTGAATCCATGTTGGCTGGACCTGAGCCCTTGGCCATGCTACAGGTTCGCAGTTATTGCCACCAGGATAATCTGCTCCATCATTTTCCCTGGCACTGAGGTCAGGCTGACTGGCCTATAGTTTCCAGGTTCCTCCATCCGTCCCTTCTTGTGGATGGGGACCACATTGGCCAGTTTCCAGTCATCTGGGACCTCACCGGTTAGCCAGGACTGGAGGAAAATGATGGAGAGCGGCTTGGCCAGCTCACCTGCCAGCTCTCTCAAGACCCTAGGATAGATCCCATCCGGCCTCTTGGACTTGTGAGTGTCCAAGTGGCTCAGCAGGTCCCGAACTAATTCCTCATGGATATCCAGGGCATTGCACTGCTCCCTGACCCCATCACCCAGCTCAGGAGGCCACTCATCCTGAACTCCTCCTGCCTCACTGTTAAAAATTGAGACAAAGAAGGTGTTCAGGACCTCAGCCTTTTCCTCGTCTTTAGTCACCATGTTCCCCTCCAGGTCCAATAGGGAGTACAGTTTCTTCCTTCCCTTCTTTTTGGCATAAACATATTTGTAAAAGTGCTTTCTACTGTCCTTCACAGAGGTGTTCAGCCTCAGCTCCAACTGGGCCTTTGCCTCTTGAATTTTTTTCCTACATAATCTAACAACTTCCTTAAACATATCTCGAGAAGCCTTCCCCTCCTTCCAAAGGTGATACAGCCTCTTTTTCTCCCTTAGTTCCTCCAGGAGCTGCTTGCTCATCCAGGCCAGTCAACTTCCCCAACGGCTCATCTTTCGGCAGATGGGAACTGCCAGTTCCTGTGCCTTCAAGAGCTCCTGTTTAAAATAGGTCCAACCCTCGTGGACTGCTTGGTCCTTGAGGGCTGATACCCAGGGAACTTTGCAGATTAGTTTCCTTAACAGGCTGAAGTTTGCCCTCCGGAAGTCCAACGTGAAGGTTCTGTTGGTGCTCCTCTCTAGCTCCCTGTATATTGAACACTTCACCATCTCATGGTCACTGCACCCCAGGCAGCCTGCCATGGTCGCTTCTCCTACCAGCCCTTCTCTATTGGAGAATAGCAGGTCAAGCAGAGCCTGACCCCTGGTAGGCTCACTGAACAGCTGCATCAGGAAGTTGTCCTCCATGCGCTCCAGGAATCTTCTGTACTGCCTCCTCTCTGCTGAGTTAAGTTCTCAGCAGATATCTGGCAAGTTAAAGTCACCCACAAGGACAAGATCTGATTACCTTGAGACAGCTTCCAGTTCCTTATAGAATGTTTCATCTGCCTCCTCATCCTGGTTGGGTGGTCTATAACAGACTCCAACCAGGATGTCAGATTTGTTGGTCTGCCCCCTGATTTTAACCGACAGGCTCTGAATCCCTCCATTTTCCACCTCAAGTTGTGTGGCAGAGAGTGACTCCCGGATATACAGAGCTACCCCTCCTCCTCTTCTCCCTTGCCTGTCTCTCCTGAAGAGCCTGTAACCCCCCAGTGCAGCACTCCAGTCATGTGTGTCATCCCACCATGTTTCTGAGATGGCGACTATATCATAGTCACTCTGGTGGATGAGGACTTCCAGCTCCTCCTGCTTATTGCCCATGCTGCATGCATTGGTGTACAACACTGCAGCTGGACTCTCGACTTCTCTATTGACCCTTATCTGTGCCCCACTCCTTCATCTGCAGTGGGACTGACTTCCTCACCCACCCCCTTCAGACCTAGTTTAAAGCCCTCTTAATGATCCCTGCCAACTCAAGCGCTAGGACTCTCTTACCTTTTCTAGATAACTGCACCCCATCAGGTCCCAGCAGGTCGGGTGCAGTAAAAGTTGCCCCATGATCAAAGAAAGCAAAATTTCTCTGCTGACACCATCCTCTGAGCCAATTGTTGATGGTGTGGGTTCTCCCGTTCCTCTCAGTGTACTCCCTGCTACTGAGGGAACTGAGCAGAACACCACTTGAGCTCCTGCCCCTTCAATCAATTGTCCAAGGGCCTTGAACTCCTTTTTAATTGCTCTAGTGCCCTTCTTGTCAATTTCATCACTCCCCGCTTGTATTACAAGCAGAGGGTAATAGTCAGAGGAGTGGATTAACTTAGGGACTCTCCTCACAACATCCCTGACCTTCGCCCCAGGTAGGGAGCAGACCTCCCTGTGGGATGGTTTGGGATGGCATATGGGTCCTTCTGTACCCCCCAGGAGAGAGTCCCCAACAACTATAACCCTTCTTCTTTTCTTTGTGGAGCTGGTTGTTATAGCTCGTGGGTACCGCTTGGCCTTAGCCTTAGGCTCCTGCCCAGATGGCTGCTCCTCAGCCCTCTCGTCCCCACTGCCCTCGGCCTGCAGGGCCTCGTACTTATTATGCAAGGGCAGCGGAGGAGGAGGGGAGGGCCGGGATGGACTTCCCTTGCCACCTGGCAGGGACTTGTATCCATCCCTCCCTGTTTCCTGGGACACTTCCCTCAGCAAGGGAGATCTGCAGAGCCTTCTCCCACATGTCTAATTCCTTTTTGCTTTCCCTTATTGACCTCAGCCTAGATACCTCCTCCTTCAGCTCAGCCACTTCATCCTTCAGCTCGGCCACCAGACTAAGGAGAAAGTTCACCTGGTCACACCTGACACAGGTGGTCTCTCCTTCCCCCCCATTCCAAGTGCCAAGCTCAAGCACTCACTGCAGCCGGCAGCCTGGACTTCTGCATGCTGATGTAGCAAGTCAGTCTGGGTAGATGCTGTTTTTCTACCCTTTGTCATAGTGACAACCATAGTTGACTGTTTGATTGAAAAAGAAAAAAAAATTTATTTATTTTTTCTCAGCAGGAAGGCTCTCAAGCCACAATGGCGGCGTGCGCACAGCCCGGGCAGGATTTAAACCTCCCGCGGCTGACGCCCCACCCCTGTTCCCGAGCAAGCTTGCGAGAGCATGATCCCGCCGGACCCGCCTGCTAGCCCCCGAGCTCTCCTGACCCCTTCCTGGCTACAACCACCTTTCAGGTAGTTGTAGAGAGCAATGAGGTCGCCCCTGAGCCTCCTCTTCTCCAGGCTAAACAGCCCCAGCTCCCTCAGCCTCTCCTGATAGGGCTTGTGCTCAAGGCCTCTCACCAGCCTTGTTGCCCTTCTTACATTTCCATCACCAGATCTCCTCACTTTTTCTTATGCTCAGAATTAATCTATTTCCCTTTCCCCCATATATTCTACCAGAATAACATGCTTCCTAAAGAATATCCCCATAATTTGCTTTTGATTGTGGCTTGTGGTTTTTTTTTCCTTTTTACTTGCATCTTGACCCTGGACACTGCACTTCATATCCTAGACTTGTTCACAGCCCCATTCTCTGTCTTCTTATATTTGCTTTTTCACCGCATAATGTCCATTCCAGCATAAAAGACAGTATTATTTTTACAATTGAGTTGTTGCTTAGGTGTTGAATGTGGCTAAGTACTGTAAACTGCCATTGCAGTCAGCATCTTCACTTTCCCTGATTAAATGCTCAGAATGAATGAAGCTAAATGAACACTTTCTGACTAAACAAAGATGTGTTAAAAACATTAATTTACTGAGCATCAAACTGCTTTGTTTGAAAGACATAGTGGTTGACAGACTTTTGCTGTATCCCATGTATTGTTTCTGCCAGACACTGTGGAAACTCCTGCTGGAAAGCCACAAAACCAAGGTTACTGCTTTCCCTGCTCTCTGAGAAGTCTGCTGAAGGCTGACATACTCTGAAATTATTTTTTTTAAAGTTGAGAAGAATATGCACCAATGCACTGTGAACCTGAAAGGTCTTCACTTCTAAGTTTCTGATTGTGAGG
>JAWKAJ010000244.1:15000-20354 GCA_033816785.1 Picus viridis
CTGATGTCAGGGATATGAAAGCTCCTCCAG
This sequence comes from Picus viridis, assembly GCA_033816785.1. Taxonomy (NCBI): domain Eukaryota; kingdom Metazoa; phylum Chordata; class Aves; order Piciformes; family Picidae; genus Picus; species Picus viridis. The sequence goes on from JAWKAJ010000244.1 coordinate 15,031, forward strand.
CTATCCAGGTTCTGAAACCAGTGTTGTGATGGTGGTATCGAAAGATTATTCAGCAGTATAATAGAGGCAGCAACATTCACACACTGGAAGATTATAGGCTCTTCAGCTATCTATACTGTTTTCATAGAGATGATAGTTAAGAGAATAGTAGGTAACTTGCAATCAGTAACCTATTATGGCTTCTGATCTTTGGCTACCTGTGTCATGCTTGCTGTAGGTATACCTTTTGTTTTGTCCTGATATTCCTCAAAACCTATAGATCTGATTCAACTATCTAAAAAGGCAAGTGAACAGTATTACAAAGTTTCACCCAAGAGTGCTACACTCTGATGGAATGAATTTAGGGAGTAGAACCTCAAGCAATGCTCAGCTGATAGAAGGAAATGTTTTAGCTCTTGTAGGCCACAAACCTTGGGAGGAAACTGCAGCTGTGTAAAGAGAAAAAAGTATTTAGCTAATTACCAACGACCATTGTGACTCAGGGAAGCCACACAACGACCTGAGAATTAGATCTGGTAAACATTGCAGTAGAGTCTTTTGTCTTCTCTCTGAACTCGGGCGGCCCTGTCTTCACGTGCTTACGGCTCGTGAGGCCAGCGCCTTCGGCGGCGGAATTTGAGCGCCGGGATCGGCGGCCACTTGGGCGGGCTTTCGCGCTTCTCCTCCTCGGGCTGCGGTGGCGGGAGCTCGCCACGCTTCCTGAACGCACAGCGGCACTCGGGCGGTCTTCACCTTACGGCTCGTCGGCACAGCGGCAGCCCCTTCGGGAACAGCGCCGGGATCGGCGGCCACTTGGGCGGGCTTTCGCGCTTCTCCTCCTCGGGCTGCGGTGGCGGCTGAGCTCGCCACGCTTCCTGAACGCACAGCGGGCGGCACTCGGGCGGCCCTGTCTTCACGTGCTTACGGCTCGGGTGAGGCCAGCGCCTTCCGGCGGCGGAATTTGAACGGCTGCGGACAGCGCTTGAACAGCGGACGCGCGGGCTCCGCCGGGGCTCCGCTCGGCAGCAGCCCCTTCGGAACAGCGCCGGGATCGGCGGCCACTTGGGCGGGCTTTCGCGCTTCTCCTCCTCGGGCTGCGGTGGCGGCTGAGCTCGCCACGCTTCCTGAACGCACAGCGGCACTCGGGCGGCCCTGTCTTCACGTGCTTACGGCTCGTGAGGCCAGCGCCTTCGGCGGCGGAATTTGAACAGCGGACAGCGCTTGAACAGCGCCGGGATCGGCGCGCGGCTCCGCTCGGCAGCAGCCCGCCTGCTCTGGTACTCCTCTCGGGCGCCCGCTCTACGGCTCGCGCCGCCGCACTTTTTCTAAATTTGTGTCCAGTGGGTACGGGTGGCCAGCGGGCAGCCAGGGCCGTGGCCAGGGGCAGCATGGTTATAACATGGTTATAACACGCAGCAAAATCTCCTTTAAAAAATCAGTGTCGACCCAGACTGAGGTAGAACACAAGCAGGTAGCTGTCCAGGTATCTGGCTGTAGTGAGTGCTGGGGCCTGGCTCTTGAGATGCAGGGTAGTGGGGGCAACTCTTGCATTAGGTGTGAGCAGATTGGCTATCTGCTCGACCTTGTGGCCAGACTAAAGGATGAGGTTGCTAGTCTTAGAGATGTATGGGATTGTAGAAAAGTGATGAGCCACAGGAGGAAAGAGATGAACCCGAGTAAGCAGGCTCCACAGGCTCCCCCAGCAGAGACTGGTTGTTCGAAAAGCAGAGGGGAATGGATACACGTTCCTCTCAAAGGACACAAATTAAAACCTCCTTGCCTCCCCCCACCTCCCTCACTGCCCTTGGAAAACAGGTATGGGGCGCTGGAGATCGAGGGTGAGGTGATACTGATGCCGGAGGACACACCATCTGGGGTCTTCCCTGAGGCTAAACAGCCTAAGGTTAAACAGCCTAAGGTTAAACAGCCTAAGGCAACGCAGCCTAAGGCAACGCAGCCTAAGGCAACGCAGCCTAAGGTTAAACAGCCTTCCCCTGGCATCAGGACTTGCTCCCTAAAAAAGAAAAGGAGGGTAATTGTTATTGGTGATTCCCTCCTGAGGGGAACAGAAGGTCCCATATGTAGGCCGGACCCATCTCATAGGGAAGTTATTAGCCTAGCAGGAGTCCAAGTTGGAGATGTTACCAGAAGGCTGCCCAGTCTGGTACAGCCCTCAGATTATTATCCCTTATTGGTCATGCAGTTAGGGAATGATGATGTTGGTACCAGGCCTCCCAGGGCTATCAAAAATGACCTCAGGGCCCTGGGAGATCTGGTTGAGGGGTCAGGTGCACAAATAATTTTTACATCGATACCGTTAGTTGCAGGAGGGAACACAATAAGGAACAGGTCAGCCGCTGTAGTCAACAAGTGGCTTAGGGGCTGGTGCAGACGAATGAATTTTGGGTTTTTCGATCTTGGGCAACTTTCTACTGCACCAGGTCAGCTGGTAACAGATGGAGTACATCTGTCGCAGAGGAGGGGAAAGGTCATAATACATGAGAATGGCCTGTCCCCCAAAGGTAAAAAGATTCTGGGAAGGGAATTAGCAAGTCTCATTGACAGGGCTTTAAACTAGCTTCGAAGGGGGAGGGTCGGAAACCAGTGCCCTTAGGCAGGAGTCTGGAGGTGATAAGCTAGAGCTAGAGGTGAAACCAGCAGCCCAGCTGCAGTGCATGTACACTAATGCACGAAGCATGGGTAACAAACAAGAGGAGCTGGAAGCCTTGTTGCAGCAAGAAAGTTATGATGTAGTTGCCATCACAGAGACGTGGTGGGACGACTCGCATGACTGGAGCGCTGCAATTGATGGCTACAGGCTCTTCAGGAGAGACAGGCAAGGAAGAAGGGGTGGAGGGGTGGCCCTGTACGTCAGGGAGGCACTGGATGCTGTTGAGATGGAGATCAGGGATGATAGGGTTGAGTGCTTGTGGGTGAGAATTAGAGGGAAGACCAACAGGGCAGACATCCTGGTTGGCGTCTGTTATAGACCACCCAACCAGGAGGAGGATGTCGATGAGGCATTCTATAGGCAGCTTAAGGCTGTCTCAAGATCACCTGACCTCATTCTCATGGGTGACTTCAACCTGCCTGATATCTGTTGGGATCTCAACACAGCAGAGAGGAGGCAGTCTAGGAGGTTCTTGGAGTGCATGGAGGACAGCTTCTTATCCCAGGTGCTGCGTGAGCCTACCAGGGGTAAGGCTATGCTTGACCTCCTCTTCACCAACAGGGAAGGGCTGGTGGGTGATGTGGTGGTCGGAGGGTGTTTAGGCACCAGTGACCACGACATAATAGAGTTTTCAGTATGCAGCCAAGCCAAGAGGGGCAGCAAGAAGACCTCCACTCTGGACTTCCGGAGGGCAGACTTCAGGCTGCTCAAGGAACTAATTCAGAAGGTTCCTTGGGAATCAGCCCTTAAAAACAAAGGGGTCCAGGAGAGCTGGACCTACTTCAAGGAAGAACTATTGAAGGTGCAAGAACAGGCTGTGCCGGTGTGCCGGAAGATGAGCCGCCGGGGCAGACGGCCAGCCTGGATGGGCAATGAACTTTTAATAGAACTTAGGGAAAAAAAGAGGGTGTATCATCTTTGGAAGAAAGGGGAGGCAACCTACAGAATGTTTAGGGATGTTGCTAGGTTGTGCAGGAAGAAAATTAGGGAGGCAAAAGCCCATTTAGAACTTAGACTGGCCTCTGCTGTGAAGGATAACAAAAAGTCCTTCTATAAATACATCAATAGCAAGAAGAAGGGCAAGGACAACCTCCACTCCTTGGTTGACACGGAGGGGAACGTTGTAACAAAGAATGAGGAAAAGGCAGAGGTACTTAACACCTTCTTTGCCTCAGTCTTCACTAGCAGGGCAGAACGTCTTCCAGACAGCTGGCCTGCAGAGCTGGCAGAAGGAGCCAGAGAGCTGCATAGTTTACCACTGCTCCAAGAGGAAGTTAGAGATCTACTGAGCCGCTTGGACCCCCACAAGGCCATGGGACCGGATGGGATCCATCCTAGGGTGCTGAGATTGCTGACAGATGAGCTGTCCAAGCCACTTTCCATCATTTTTCAGCAGTCCTGGCTCACTGGAGAGGTCCCAGAAGACTGGAAGCTGGCTAACGTGGTGCCCATCCACAAGAAGGGCCGGTTGGATGAGCCAGGGAATTATAGGCCTGTCAGCCTGACCTCAGTGCCAGGCAAGATTATGGAACGGGTCATCTCGAGTGCGATCACACAGCACTTACAGGATGGCCAGGGGCTCAGGCCTAGCCAGCATGGATTTAGGAGGGGCAGGTCCTGCCTGACCAACCTGATCTCCTTCTATGATCAGGTGACCCGCCTGGTGGATGTGGGGAGGCCTGTGGATGTGGTCTACCTGGACCTCAGCAAGGCCTTTGACACCGTTCCCCACAGCAAACTCCTGGCCAAGCTGGCAGCCCGTGGCTTGGACAGGAGCACACTGCGTTGGGTTAGGAACTGGCTGGAGGGCCGAGCCCAGAGAGTGGTGGTGAATGGCACCACATCCAGCTGGCGGCCTGTCACTAGTGGTGTGCCCCAGGGATCAGTACTGGGCCCCATGCTCTTCAACATCTTTATTGATGATCTGGATGAGGGCATTGAGTCCATCATCAGTAAATTTGCAGATGACACCAAGCTGGGGGCAGCAGTTGATTTGCTGGAGGGCAGAGAGGCTTTGCAGAGGGACCTCGACAGGCTGGACAGATGGGCAGAGTCCAATGGCATGAGATTTAACACATCCAAGTGCCGGATTCTGCACATTGGCCACAACAACCCCAGGCAGTGCTACAGGCTGGGGTCAGAGTGGCTGGAGAGTGGCCAGGCAGAGAGGGACCTGGGGGTGCTGGTTGATTGTAGGCTGAACATGAGCCTGCAGTGTGCCCAGGCAGCCAAGAAGGCTAATGGCATCCTGGCTTGCATCAGGAACAGTGTGGCCAGCAGGAGCAGGGAGGTCATTGTGCCCCTGTACACTGCACTGGTTAGGCCGCACCTTGAGTACTGTGTCCAGTTCTGGGCCCCTCAGTTTAGGAAGGATGTTGACTTGCTGGAACGTGTCCAGAGAAGGGCAACAAAGCTGGTGAGGGGTTTGGAACACAAGCCCTATGAGGAAAGGCTGAGGGAGCTGGGGTTGCTTAGCCTGGAGAAGAGGAGACTGAGGGGTGACCTTATTGCTCTCTACAACTACCTGAAGGGAGGTTGTAGCCAGGCAGAGGTTGGCCTCTTCTCCCAGGCATCCAGCACCAGAACAAGAGGACACAGTCTCAGGCTGCGCCAGGGCAGGTTTAGGCTGGATGTTAGGAAGAAGTTCTACACGGAGAGAGTGATTGCCCATTGG
>JAWKAJ010000245.1:0-20277 GCA_033816785.1 Picus viridis
GATCGGCGGCCACTTGGGCGGGCTTTCGCGCTTCTCCTCCTCGGGCTGCGGACAGCGGTTCGCGCGGCTCCGCTCGGCAGCAGCCCCTTCTCTGGTACTCTCTGGTGCTCTCGCGCGCTGCCGCACTTTTTCTAAATTTTTGTCCAGTGGGTGGTGTGTCCAGGGGCAGCCACGGCCGTGGCCAGGGGCAGCATGGTTATAACGCGCAGCAAAATCTCCTTTAAAAAATCAGTGTCGACCCAGACTGAGGTAGAACACAAGCAGGTAGCTGTCCAGGTATCTGGCTGTAGTGAGTGCTGGGGCCTGGCTCTTGAGATGCAGGGTAGTGGGGGCAACTCTTGCATTAGGTGTGAGCAGATTGGCTATCTGCTCGACCTTGTGGCCAGACTAAAGGATGAGGTTGCTAGTCTTAGAGATGTATGGGATTGTAGAAAAGTGATGAGCCACAGGAGGAAAGAGATGAACCCGAGTAAGCAGGCTCCGCAGGCTCCCCCAGCAGAGACTGGTTGTTCAAAAAGCAGAGGGGAATGGATACACGTTCCTCTCAAAGGACACAAATTAAAACCTCCTTGCCTCCCCCACCTCCCTCACTGCCCTTGGAAAACAGGTATGGGGCGCTGGAGATCGAGGGTGAGGTGATACTGATGCCGGAGGACACACCATCTGGGGTCTTCCCTGAGGCTAAACAGCCTAAGGTTAAACAGCCTAAGGTTAAACAGCCTAAGGTAAAGCAGGCTAAGGCAACGCAGCCTAAGGCAACGCAGCCTAAGGCAACGCAGCCTAAGGCAACGCAGCCTAAGATTAAACAGCCTTCCCCTGGCATCAGGACTTGCTCCCTAAAAAAGAAAAGGAGGGTAATTGTAATTGGTGATTCCCTCCTGAGGGGAACAGAAGGTCCCATATGTAGGCCGGACCCATCTCATAGGGAAGTTATTAGCCTAGCAGGAGTCCAAGTTGGAGATGTTACCAGAAGGCTGCCCAGTCTGGTACAGCCCTCTGATTATTATCCCTTATTGGTCATGCAGTTAGGGAATGATGATGTTGGTACCAGGCCTCCCAGGGCTATCAAAAATGACCTCAGGGCCCTGGGAGATCTGGTTGAGGGGTCAGGTGCACAAATAATCTTTACATCGATACCGTTAGTTGCAGGAGGGAACACAATAAGGAACAGGTCAGCTGCTGTAGTCAACAAGTGGCTTAGGGGCTGGTGCAGACAGAAGAATTTTGGGTTTTTCGATCTTGGGGAACTTTCTACTGCACCAGGTCAGCTGGTAACAGATGGAGTACATCTGTCCCAGAGGAGGGGAAAGGTCATAATACATGAGAATGGCCTGTCCCCCAAAGGTAAAAAGATTCTGGGAAGGGAATTAGCAAGTCTCATTGACAGGGCTTTAAACTAGCTTCGAAGGGGGGAGGGTCGGAAACCAGTGCCCTCAGCAGGAGTCTGGAGGTGATAAGCTAGAGCTAGAGGTGAAACCAGCAGCCCAGCTGCAGTGCATGTACACTAATGCACGAAGCATGGGTAACAAACAAGAGGAGCTGGAAGCCTTGTTGCAGCAAGAAAGTTATGATGTAGTTGCCATCACAGAGACGTGGTGGGACGACTCGCATGACTGGAGCGCTGCAATTGACGGCTACAGGCTCTTCAGGAGAGACAGGCAAGGAAGAAGGGGTGGAGGGGTGGCCCTGTACGTCAGGGAGGCACTGGATGCTGTTGAGATGGAGATCAGGGATGATAGGGTTGAGTGCTTGTGGGTGAGAATTAGAGGGAAGACCAACAGGGCAGACATCCTGGTTGGCGTCTGTTATAGACCACCCAACCAGGAGGAGGATGTCGATGAGGCATTCTATAGGCAGCTTAAGGCTGTCTCAAGATCACCTGACCTCATTCTCATGGGTGACTTCAACCTGCCTGATATCTGTTGGGATCTCAACACAGCAGAGAGGAGGCAGTCTAGGAGGTTCTTAGAGTGCATGGAGGACAGCTTCTTATCCCAGGTGCTGCGTGAGCCTACCAGGGGTAAGGCTCTGCTTGACCTCCTCTTCACCAACAGGGAAGGGCTGGTGGGTGATGTGGTGGTCGGAGGGTGTTTAGGCACCAGTGACCATGACATAATAGAGTTTTCAGTATGCAGCCAAGCCAAGAGGGGGAGCAAGAAGACCTCCACTCTGGACTTCCGGAGGGCAGACTTCAGGCTACTCAAGGAACTAATTCAGAAGGTTCCTTGGGAATCAGCCCTTAAAAACAAAGGGGTCCAGGAGAGCTGGACCTACTTCAAGGAAGAACTATTGAAGGTGCAAGAACAGGCTGTGCCGGTGTGCCGGAAGATGAGCCGCCGGGGCAGAGGGCCAGCCTGGATGGGCAATGAACTTTTAATAGAAGAAAAAAGAGGGTGTATTATCTTTGGAAGAAAGGGGAGGCAACCTACAGAATGTTTAGGGATGTTGCTAGGTTGTGCAGGAAGAAAATTAGGGATGCAAAAGCCCATTTAGAACTTAGACTGGCCTCTGCTGTGAAGGACAGCAAAAAGTCCTTCTATAAATACATCAATAGCAAGAAGAAGGGCAAGGACAACCTCCACTCCTTGGTTGACACGGAGGGGAACGTTGTAACAAAGGATGAGGAAAAGGCAGAGGTACTTAACACCTTCTTTGCCTCAGTCTTCACTAGCAGGGCAGAACGTCTTCCAGACAGCTGGCCTGCAGAGCTGGCAGAAGGAGCCAGAGAGCTGCATAGTTTCCCACTGCTCCAAGAGGAAGTTAGAGATCTACTGAGCCTCTTGGACCCCCACAAGGCCATGGGACCGGATGGGATCCATCCTAGGGTGCTGAGATTGCTGACAGATGAGCTGTCCAAGCCACTTTCCATCATTTTTCAGCAGTCCTGGCTCACTGGAGAGGTCCCAGAAGACTGGAAGCTGGCTAACGTGGTGCCCATCCACAAGAAGGGCCGGTTGGATGAGCCAGGGAATTATAGGCCTGTCAGCCTGACCTCAGTGCCAGGCAAGATTGTGGAACGGCTCATCTCGAGTGCGATCACACAGCACTTACAGGATGGCCAAGGGATCAGGCCTAGCCAGCATGGATTTAGGAGGGGCAGGTCCTGCCTGACCAACCTGATCTCCTTCTATGATCAGGTGACCCGCCTGGTGGATGTGGGGAGGCCTGTGGATGTGGTCTACCTGGACCTCAGCAAGGCCTTTGACACCGTTCCCCACAGCAAACTCCTGGCCAAGCTGGCAGCCCGTGGCTTGGACAGGAGCACACTGCGTTGGGTTAGGAACTGGCTGGAGGGCCGAGCCCAGAGAGTAATGGTGAATGGCACCACATCCAGCTGGCGGCCTGTCACTAGTGGTGTGCCCCAGGGATCAGTACTGGGCCCCATGCTCTTCAACATCTTTATTGATGATCTGGATGAGGGCATTGAGTCCATCATCAGCAAATTTGCAGATGACACCAAGCTGGGGGCAGCAGTTGATTTGCTGGAGGGCAGAGAGGCTTTGCAGAGGGACCTCGACAGGCTGGACAGATGGGCAGAGTCCAATGGCATGAGATTTAATACATCCAAGTGCCGGATTCTGCACATTGGCCACAACAATCCCAGGCAGTGCTACAGGCTGGGGTCCGAGTGGCTGGAGAGTGGCCAGGCAGAGAGGGACCTGGGGGTGCTGGTTGATTGTAGGCTGAACATGAGCCTGCAGTGTGCCCAGGCAGCCAGGAAGGCCAGTGGCATCCTGGCTTGCATCAGGAACAGTGTGGCCAGCAGGAGCAGGGAGGTCATTGTGCCCCTGTACACTGCACTGGTTAGGCCACACCTTGAGTACTGTGTCCAGTTCTGGGCCCCTCAGTTTAGGAAGGATGTTAACTTGCTGGAATGTTTCCAGAGAAGGGCAACAAAGCTGGTGAGGGGTTTGGAACACAAGCCCTATGAGGAAAGGCTGAGGGAGCTGGGCTTGCTTAGCCTGGAGAAGAGGAGACTGAGGGGTGACCTTATTGCTCTCTACAACTACCTGAAGGGAGGTTGTAGCCAGGCAGAGGTTGGCCTCTTCTCCCAGGCATCCAGCACCAGAACAAGAGGACACAGTCTCAGGCTGCGCCAGGGCAGGTTTAGGCTGGATGTTAGGAAGAAGTTCTACACGGAGAGAGTGATTGCCCATTGGAATCGGCTACCCGTGGAGGTGGTGGAGTCACCTTCACCGGAGGTGTTCAGGAGAAGACTTGATGGGGTGCTTGGCTGTATGGTCTAGTTGTTGGGTGGGTTGGATTGGTTGATGGGTTGGACGCGATGATCTTGAAGGCCTCTTCCAACCTGGTGTATTGTATTGTATTGTATTGTATTGTATTGTATTGTTTGATGGGTTGGACGCGATGATCTTGAAGGTCTCTTCCAACCTGGTGTATTGTATTGTATTGTATTGTATTGTATTCCCTTCAGCCTCCTCGTCTGTCAGACTGAATAACTCCAGCTCCCTCAGACTCTCCTTGTAGGTCATATGCTACAGACCCTTCACAAGGCATATTTTCCTTCTCTGAACACGCTCCAGCACCTCAATGTCTCTCCTATAGGGAGGAGCCCAGAACTGACCATAATACTTGAGATGTTGCCTCAGCAGTGCTGAATAGAGGGGGATGATCACCTCCATGTTGCTTCTGGGCACCATGTTTTGATACAATTGATTACTGCTTGTGAATATAGGCACTGAACTGATTTTATTTAAGTTATTATAATTTCCAAATTTTTGGAAAGTTTGAATACACTTGAACTGGAGGCACAGTGAGGAGGCTGGAGAGTATGCTGTAGAATATCAGCAACAGTCCACAGCTTCACAAGAGCGGTTCTTCTCTAGAAGTGCTAGTATAGTTATAATACAGAAGACTCTGGATTTATCAGTTCAAGGCTCAGTAAGTCATAATATCCACACAGGTTTTTTTTGTGTGTAGACACGCACTGCATTATTTACATAATGAAGATTGTGGTGGTTTAGGCTAGGTGCTGGCCCGGATTCCATTGCACAGACCACCACCTGGGAGGTCCCAAGAGGTGGGCCCAGTGCAGGGGGTGGTCACAGGAAACCAGGTATTCCATACCCATAATGGCCTGCTCCCCTATAAAACATCCATGCGGGGTCTTCACTTCCTCTTTCATCCCCTTCCGGTGCCTAGGTAAAATGGCGTGAGCTGCCTCCCTTGGGCCTGCCCATGCCCAAGGCTGGGTTGGGGGGAGGAAAGAGCCCTGGGGGGGTTGGGTGTACCCCCAGGTGGGGATGGGATGTTCTTGCATATGTTCTAGGATCTCTCTCTCTTTGTCATAGTGCTTGTGGTTCTCTGTAAAACTTTCATTGTTGTTTTTTGTTTGGTTTTTTTTTTTTCCATTTAAACTTTCCACCATCTTTTGCAATCCATTTGTCTGAGTCATTATTTCTGCCCATGGTGGGAGGATTGCTCTCCCAAACCACAACAAGATGCAGGAAAAGTAGCTCAGATATGAAGCAGTTGAATTTAATCTCCTCAGGGCAATCAGGAGGACATATTCTAAGCTTACGACCCTAGACTTTAGGCGTGCAGACTTCGATCGCTGCAGGGATCTGCTAGCCAAAGTGTCGTGGGATGAAGCCCTGGAGGGAAGAGGGACCCAGGACAGCTGGTCAGTATTCAAGGACCACCTCCTCTGTGTCCAGGAGCTATGTATACCTATAAGGAGAAAAGCAGGAAGGAATGCTAGGAGGCCTGCCTGGATGAACAAGGAGCTGCTGGACACACTATCACTTAAAAAGAAACTCTACAGGAAGTGGAAGGAAGGACAGATAGAACAGGGGGTATATAAGGAAGCTGCCCGAGCAGCAAGAGGCCTGGTTAGGAAAGCCAAAGCAGAGTTTGAACTGAATCTAGCCAGGGGGTTAAAGGGAACACTAAGAATTTCTATAGGTATATTAATGGCAAGAAGAAGACTAGGGAAGGTGTGGGCCCCCTCAGAAAGGAAAGTGGTGAACTGGTCACAAGTGATGTGGAAAAGGCTGAGGTACTCAATCACTTCTTGACCTCAGTCTTCACTGCAAGGGCCTCCAGCCACACTCCTGGTGTCATGGCAGACGATGCCAGGGACGGGGAGGAAGAACTGCCCATCATAAGTGAAGCTCAGGTTCGTGATCACCTGAAGAACCTGAAAGTGTTCAAGTCCATGGGACCCGACGGGATACACCCACGGGTGCTGAGAGAACTGGCAGATGAGGTTGCCAAGCCCCTCTCTATTATATTCCAGAAGTCATGGCAGACTGGGGAAGTCCCCACAGACTGGAAAAGGGGAAACATTACTCCCATTTTCAAAAAGGGCAAGAAGGAGGAACCGGGGAACTACAGGCCAGTCAGTCTCACCTCTGTGCCCGGAAAGATCATGGAGCAGATCCTCCTGGAGGCACTAATGACTCAGAAGAATAGTGAAGAGGTGATTGGGAATAGTCAGCATGGCTTTGCCAAGGGCAAATCCTGCCTGACAAACCTGGTGGCCTTCTATGATCAGGTGACAGCATTAATAGATGAGGGGCGAGCAACTGATGTCGTTTACCTGGACTTGAGCAAAGCCTTCGACACTGTCCCACACCACCTCCTGGTCTCCAAGCTGGCGACACATGGGTTTGATGGATGGACCACTAGATGGATAAAGAATTGGCTTGATGGCCGCACCCAAAGAGTGGCTGTCAACGGGTCCATGTCCCAGTGGAGGCCAGTGACAAGCGGAGTCCCTCAGGGATCAGTCCTGGGACCTGTCTTGTTCAACATCTTTGTGGGTGACATGGACAGTGGCATCGAGTGCACCCTCAGCAAGTTTGCTGATGACACCAAGCTGTGTGGTGCAGTGGACACCCTGGAGGGAAGGGATGCCATCCAGAGGGACCTGGACAGGCTGGAGAGGTGGGCACAAGCCAACCTCATGAGCTTCAACAAGACCAAGTGCAGGGTCCTGCATCTGGGTCGAGGAAATCCCAGGCACAAATACAGGCTGGGCAGTGACTGGCTGGAGAGCAGCCCCGAGGAGAGAGACTTGGGGGTGCTGGTGGACGAGAAGCTCGACATGAGCTCTCAATGTGCGCTTGCAGCCCGGAAAGCCAATCAGATCCTGGGCTGCATCAGGAGAAGTGTGACCAGCAGGTCAAGGGAGGTGCTTCTCCCCCTCTACTCAGCTCTGGTGAGACCCCACCTGGAGTACTGCCTCCAGTTCTGGAGCCCATATTACAGGAGAGATGTGGACGTGCTGGAGCGTGTCCAGAGAAGGGCCACGAGGATGATCAGAGGGCTGGAGCACCTCTCGTATGAGGACAGACTGAAGGAGTTGGGGCTGTTCAGTCTGGAGAAGAGAAGGCTCCGAGGTGACCTCATTGTGGCTTTCCAGTATCTGAAGGGGGCCTACAGGAAGGCTGGGGAGGGACTTCTCAGGATCTCAGGTAGTGATAGGACTAGGGGGAATGGAATGAAGCTGGAAATGGGGAGATTCAGGCTGGATGTGAGGAAGAAGTTCTTTACCATGAGAGTGGTGAAGCCCTGGAATGGGTTGTCCAGGGAGGTGGTTGAGGCCCAGTCCCTGGAGGTGTTTAAGACCAGGCTGGATGAGGCTCTGGCCAGCGTGATCTAGTGTAGGGTGTCCCTGCCCATGGCAGGGGTTGGAACTAGATGATCCTTGTGGTCCCTTCCAACCCTGACTGATTCTATGATTCTATGATTCTATATTTTCTTGGAAAGCAATTTCAATGTCACATCAACAAAACATAGGTCACAGTATATGTAAATTCTGTGCTTGGGAAAACAGTGTATTTCCTAGGATGTTATATGACATTATTGCTGGAGAAAGTTTCTTTTCTTTGTCTAATGTCAAGCTCTCGGCAGTAAGCTAGATGTTTATGATGACACTCCTTATATATATTTTGTGATAGGGAAACCCTGAGTGCATAACTAAAAGGATTAAGAATCAGAATGGTGGGACTGTAATACTGGATTTCAAACCAGCAATGGCTGGGCATCAGTAAGAACTACCCTTGGAGGAATTCAGAAACAAGCACCACTTGCTTTCCACTAAATACATACCTTTAAATCACAGTCAACTTCAGCAGATGCTAAAACAAGTGAATTGCCTTTCTGAAGTCCCATGAATAGTGCACCTTTTATTCAAACTAATGACAGATCAGTGTTTGGTCAATATACTATTTAGGATCCTAAGCATGTATTTAGATGGCTACTTTTAAGTATCCATGAGAACAGAACAAGAAAAATCACTGTTTATCAAAGTTCTTCAGAATTCTGTTAATTGTTGCCCATGTCTTTGTGAAAAATTCCCAGATAACTCCAAATTTCACAAAATAACAAGAATTTTAGAACAAATTTTGGCATGTCTTGACATTTTGTACAGACAATAGATTGCTAGCTACCTATTAATGTTCTCATTCTGTTTTTTCAAATGATAATGCTTGATTTGTCAAGTTAATGAACAATATTTCACCACATGACTTAGACAACTGCTTTACAATGTGAATTGTAAATAGTTGAAGTAAATTGTTCACACACAAAGCTTAAAAAAGAAAAAAATAATCTAATTACTCATTGCTATAAGACCAAGTAGAATGCTTGATTTATTTTTCACTTGTTCACACACACAAAACCTTTAAATCGTGATACAGACATTCGAGCACTCATATGCTATATGACTATATAGATTAAATACAGAAATGAATACAGAGAATGTGAAAAAAAATCATCAAAATGTTGTGTGTCAAATACTTCAACAAATTCTATTGCTTTCTTAGTGTCCTTTATGAATAAGGACAATTTGAACAACCTAGTCAGTGCGATTTCTAGTGCAGTTCTAGTCAGTGCAATTTCTGAAGAAATGTCTAGAAAGGAACAGAAATAGACATGCTTCATCAATATTCTTAAACACATATTTTCCTCCAGGAAATACCAGAGTAGGTATCACACTTAGCATGAAAGTGATTGTTTTAATGAGATGATTTCATGTTTGGTATAAAATCATTATTCCAAGGACTGTATTAATTCATTCAACAAGTGTCCTATCAAAAGTGTGCAGTGGCTGCCTTCTTGGTTGATACAGAGGCAACTTAACCAGGGGTAGGCACAGCTAAGCACCTGATTCGCTACTTTGTGACCTGGAATTAGGTAGCTGAGAGTGCAACAAGTCCTACACGGGTCATCAGTGAGTGAGGTTCTGTAACAAGAACTGGGAAAGCATTTGTTTTATCCATCTAATAAAGAATTGTAATATTTAGAAAGGTAAATTCACACTAGGCATCAGGAGAAATCAACACCTTAAAAAAAATTGGTGGGAAAAAACTCCAACAAGGCAAATGAAGCATGAACAGCTTTTCTGACATTTTTTTTTTAAATAGCCTTTTATTATCTTTTTTATTCAACTAATTATAAATTATTACTTACTCCTAACAAAATGAATATGTCTAGAAGAAAATAATGCAAGTTTCATTTTAAAAAAGGATTGAAGCATGTTCTTGCAATATCAGTGATATAGTTTTGGTCAAATTGACAAGCTGGAAACATGATAAAATATGAATATGATTTATTAAATATAAAAAATATTATTCCAAGCCAGTCAGATCCAGGTTCATTTGCCTGGTCAATGATAGGTGGATTACACACAATAGGATGCTAACAAACAGTGGAATAATAGTCTAGGAAAATCAGAAACTTGGAATACAGAGGAACAAACTGGAAACTCTTATATAAGCAAAACCAAAGGACAGTACTGCCTCAGGTGGTGAGATGGACCAGACAAGTTTAGCTAGTTTGTTAATGTCTCTTCCAGGACAATCAGTTCCATTTTCTTCAACACATTTTGTGAAGAAGTTCCAAGAAAGCAGGTTTCTTCGAAGAGATTCATTGTCTATAATTAAACAAAAATTTTTTTAGCACATAACTTGATTTGCTCTATCTGTAAGACACACTCTTCAGTGAGCTACTGTCACAAGCCCAGAAAATTCCAGCTGTGAGGGGTGCAAATCTCTGGGTCCCAGAATTAAGACACAAATGGTGTCAAATGCATATGTCAGCTTTATTACACTGACACAACTTACACACACATGAGGGTAAGGGGGAAAAGAGAGAAAGAGTAAGAGAACAGAAAGAAGTATCAGCATTGAGATCGGCACTCCATAAGGAGATTGGCATTCTGAAAGTCCACTTGGCAGATTGGGTGGGTGGACATCCCAGAAATGAAGTCACATGGTACCCCTTTTATAATCCTCCTTAGAAGAAAACAACAAAGATGCTTTCCACTTGCAGTGGGCAGAAAGCAAACAGGTCCTTTCTAGCTGTGTTTTTCTGCATCGGTCATGTCTGTCTCCATGGTGATGGTGGCCATGGTAGATGCGAAGCCTGCTTGGTCCCCTTAAGCCATGCTGTCACTTAGGGCCTAGGCATGTTGCTTCTCCCAGTACAGCAAGACAGCATCCACATGGTCATCCTGCATCCTGAGGATTGGTCTTCACAGTCTAGTCAGTGTTGTGCATGCTTGGTACCCTCATGGGGTACAAGCTCATGCATGGGGTCTAGCTTCATTTCAGGGAAGGTACATAAACAAGGGTCTACAAAAATAGGATGCATGTCTTGCAGTTCTTGGAATTCAGCTCAAAACAGGGGTTTCACAATAAAGCTGTTTTTTTACAATAAAGCTGTGGTGGATGGGTGGTGTTGAGACATTCAATGTTTTTCTAAACAACTTAACATCTGTCTCTGACAGCTACTTACCTGACAAAAATTTGTTGCTGAAAAAATAATAAGATAATTTCTGAATCTCACTTTGAGTAGAGCAATCATGCAGGTAATCAATATTTTTTTTTCTTCTCTGTAATCAATCTGTGTCCTGAGTACTTTGGTACATATAACAAATTGGGAATTCTTCCCCTTAAAATCTTCTTAACTGGAGGACAAAGAAATTAAGAGGCAGTACATATGATTCCCACTTTAACAGTTTTAAACATCAGGATACTTGCAACTCTGTCAGCATCTGGGATGTAATAGAATTATTGTGTATCTGAATCAAAGTGAATGAGGATTATACTGGACTCTAGGTCTTTACATCCAGCTATAAAAATGACAATCCAGTGGAATGTATGATTTGCTATTGCTACTGAATAGTAATTTCTTCCAGCACTTACATGATGCATTTCTCTCTAGCTGTTGCAGTAGAATTTTATTAAAGAGGGGAAGAAAAAAACAAACAATAACAAAACCAACAAAACCTTCTTCATCTCCCCATGTCCTCATTATTGGTTAATGAGATTCATTCCATGTGTCAATGTGTTAACTTTGCAGTTTTGTTTCATGATTTCCTATTATTTTGTGTTTATATGTTGAGGTGAATGGCGAAACCTCTCAGTCTCAGAGACAAAGAGTATTGAATGACTAGGATAGTCTCAATATTTTGACATACTGGACTTTCAGGCTTAGACGTGGAGGACATTAGCAGGGAGGAAGAGAAAAAAAAAAGGAGGAAAAAAAAAAGGAGGAAGAAAAAGCACTACCAGTTACTTACATCAGTATTCTGCAGGGTAATCAACTCAGGCCCTCATTTTGGCACTGAAAATGCCACTGAAAAAGTGTGTTAAGGCAGGTTTGGCAGCACAGATCTGCTGCCCCAGAAACAGGCCTGACTCTTCCACCTCTTTATTCAGGGTTGTTACACTGCTAATTGATCTTCAGTCCTTCCATATACCATCAACCTGGAAGTTCCTTACCAATACTTCTGAGCAAGTTAGCATGACAAAGCAGATATCAAAGTTTAGATACTTTGTGCTTAGTTGTGTAATACTATATCTAACTGAACCACCAACGTTAGAAGTATAATTACCCTCCTTAGGCAGTGAGAAGGAAATTCCTTAATGACTTAGAAGAGGTTATGGGAAAAAGTGAAAACCTCTTGGGAGTGCTTATCACTTACTCTTAAATCTAAAGGGAATCACTACATCTAGTCAAGATGACATTTCAGATTCTGAGGGAGCAATTTGGATGAGATGAACTCAATGTCTTGAATTCTGCATTTACAAGACAATCACATGATATTCCATGAACTGAAGTCTTGTATTATGAAATTTTAGAAAATACTCAAAACACATGTTGACAGGAGAGCTGACTGGAAAAGATCATGACCTGTGATAGACACCAACTGTCACATGGGTGGAAAGAGGAAACAGAATGTCATGTTCCACAGCACCAGAAGAACAACTCACTTTCCTGCTAACAAAAAATTAGCAATAGATAGAGATGATTAGTAGGAAACAAAAGAAAATTAATATGAAGAAACAAGATGTGAAACCAAAGTTTTGCAAACTGAAAGACCTTGTCTAGGATAAACAACCACTATGAGACTTAGGGTTACATGGAATCAGTTCAGAGTTGCACACATAATGTTACATTACTTCTATCTGCCTGCTAAATATATATGTAAATAAACATGTATTCATGTATGCATATAAGTTCAAAACCATTTCTAAGTCTATAAAGTGTGGATATTTTGTAATGACTTGATGAATAAATAAATTTAGAGGGACTGTAAACCCAAAACCAAGCAATGAGTAACCTTTTAAACTTTTACTTGAATTGAATATGCCTTGAATTTGAGGCCTTCCAACATCAAATACTTGTCAATATCTCTGAAAGCATATCACACTCCAGAGGATGTCTGGAATCCCATTAATCTGTTATCAATAAAAAGATTTAATTCCTTGCTATGAAAAAAATGATTAATAACCCTTAGCATGGAAGACAGAAATCAAGGGCTTCTGAGTAAAGACAATAAAACTGATTTTTAGAAACAGCCTGATAAAAAAGAATGAACCAAACTACTGGTGCAAGACCCTCTTCACTTTGCAAAACAAGTGGGTTTTTTAAAGGAAAGGAAAGGGTTTTTTAAAGGATAGATAAGGGGTGAGCAACTGATGTCATTCACCTGGACTTGAGCAAAGCCTTTGACATTGTCCCGCACCACCTCCTGGTCTCCAAGCTGGTGACACATGGGTTTGATGGATGGACCACTAGATGGATACAGAACTGGCTTGATGGCCGCACCCAAAGAGTGGCTGTCAACGAGTCCATGTCCCAATGGAGGACAGTGACAAGCGGAGTCCCTCAGGGATCAGTCCTGGGACCAGGCTTGTTCAACATCTTTGTGGGTGACATGGACAGTGGCATCGAGTGCACCCTCAGCAAGTTTGCTGATGACACCAAGCTGTATGGTGCAGCGGACACGCTGGAGGGAAGGGATGCCATCCAGAGGGACCTGGACAGGCTGGAGAGGTGGGCACAAGCCAAGCTCATGAGCTTCAACAAGACCAAGGGCAGCATCCTACATCTGGGTCGAGGCAATCCCAGGCACAAATGCAGGCTGGGCAAGGACTGGCTGGAGAGCAGCCCTGAGGAGAGAGACTTGGGGGTGCTGCGGGACGAGAAGCTCAACAAGAGCTCTCAATGTGCGCTTGCAGCCCGGAAAGCCAATCAGATCCCGGGCTGCATCAGGAGAAGTGTGACCAGCAGGTCAAGGGAGGTGCTTCTTCCCCTCTACTCAGCTCTGGTGAGACCCCACCTGGAGTACTGCATCCAGTTCTGGAGCCCCTATTACAAGAGGAATGTGGATGTGCTGGAGCGTGTCCAGAGAAGGGCCACGAGGATGATCAGAGGTCTGGAGCACCTCTCCTATGAGGATAGACTGAAGGAGTTGGGGCTGTTCAGTCTGGAGAAGAGAAGGCTCCAAGGTGACCTCATTGTGGCCTTCCAGTACCTGAAGCGGGCCTACAAGAAGGCCGGGGAGGGACTTCTCAGGCTATCAGGTAGTGATAGGACTAGGGGGAATGGAATGAAGCTGGAGGTGGGGAGATTCAGGCTGGACATGAGGAGGAAATTCTTCACCATGAGAGTGGTGAAGCCGTGGAATGGGTTATCCAGGGAGGTGGTTGAGGCCCCATCCCTGGAAGTGTTTAAGCCCAGGCTGGATGAGGCTCTGGCCAGTCTGATCTAGTGTGGGGTGTCCCTGCCCATGGCAGGCGGGTTGGAACTAGATGATCCTTGTGGTCCCTTCCAACCCTGACTGATACTATGATACTGTGATACTATGAACTTCTTCCATGAGTAAGGAGCATAACAGCGTATTTGGGAGGATCACTGCACAGAACAGAAATTACTGCAAAAAATAAAGCCATAAATAGTGGAGTATATTCCATGATATAAGGAGATCAAATAAACAAAATGCATGCAATTAATGACAGAACTATGGACTGATACAGAAATGTGTGTAAAATTAGTAACTGTCATTGATAATAGAGGGAAGTAAAGATTAAACCCATTTTGCAAGTATTTTACTCTTTATTGGCTTTCTTTAACAATAAGTACCTTGTCCCTATTATATAACTTACAAATTAATTTTGCACACTCCATTTCCTATTCTTTTTCTGTTACTGAATTGCTGTTGCATGAGGTACCTGTTTATAAAATAGGAATAGAATAGAATAGAATAGAATAGAATAGAATAGAATAGAATAGACCAGACCAGGTTGGACGAGACCATCAAGATAATTGCATCCAACACCACCTAATCAACTTGTAGCAGTTTGGGCTGGGTGCCCTCTGCTGTGTCCATATGAGGGATGCTTCCTGTGTCCTGAAGGAGTCCAGCCCAAGAGGTGGACACAGGAAGCCAGGTATTTCATCCCATAATACCCTGCTCCCCTATAAGATCTCAGTGGGGGTCCTGGCACTTCTCTCTTTTCTTCCCTCCACGACACTTGGTAACTGGGGGGATATGTCTTCCGGCCTTTTGGGCCTAGCTAGGTCCAAGGCTGGAGGGATGGGCAGTCTCAGATATGGCCAGTTGACACTAGCCTAGCAGTGGAGGTGGGGGAGAAAGAGCCCTGGGGCGTCTTAGGTGTACCCTCAAATGGGGATGGGATGTTTCTGGGTGTGCTTTGGGATCTCTTTTGTCACTGTGCTTCTGCTTTTCTGTAAACATCCACCGCTTTCCATTTAAACTTTCCACCACTTTTGCAATCCGTTTGTCTGAGTCTCATTTTTTGCCCGTGGTAGGGAGGGGGTCGGCCTCAACCCATCACACAACTAAACCATGCAACCAAGCACCCTATCAAGTCTCCTTCTAAACATCTCCAATGATGGTGACTCCACCACCTCCCTGGGCAGTCCATTCCAATGGGCAATCACTCTCTCTGTGTAGAATTTCTTCCTAACATCCAGTCTGAACCTCCCCTGGCACAGCTTGAGACTGTGTCCTGTTGTCCTGGTGTGGGTTACCTGGGAGAAGAGACCAACCCACACCTGTCTACAACCTCCCTTCAGGTACTTGTAGACAGCAATAGGGTCTCCTCTGAGCCTCTTCTTCCCCAGGCTAAGCTAGATGTTCATCTTACCAAGGGCTGTAGGGTAATGTGATTTTAAATTTAAATAAAAGCTTTGAGAATAATATGAAGCAAACAGACCTCAGTTCTTGTGTAACTGTTTTTTCTTTTTCTTGTTAGTCTTTTTTTTTTAATCAGTATTTATGCTTTAATATGAAATAATACACACTTTCTATGTTGAGGTATGGCTGTTTGTAGGTAAATGAAGATAATCAGAGTTTTTTGGGGGAAGATAATTGCTATGACAAAGTATATGATTTAATGTTATAAAAGATGCAGATTCTGGGCTCTGCTTTGTCTCTGTTAAATTTGCTGTTGTAAGTGATTGGGAGATGGTAGAAATTCCTCCATCTATGTTCAATAGGGCTCATTAGTTCTTGCACAAAAATATAAATGCATGGATATAGAGTTCCAGAGGGGAGCTGAGTATAATCTAACCATCCATTTGTCTGGTTTATATGGGCAATATTCCATAAGTCCATATACATCTATGGCTAAGAAAATTTTCTAAATGGACATTTTGGGTGGGTTCATGTCCAGATCAAGAACCCTCCATTACACATCTGTGTGAGGAAAGTTTATCATGCTCCAAGATCTTCAAAGATGTCCCAGTTTATTTGCTGACATGCAGGATTACAAGACATTGAAATGGCCTTTGTTTTCTTGCTTAGCCTCCCATTATTCTATCAAAGGGATATATCAAACTAATATATAGACAGAACAGCCACAGTGTCAACAACTTTTAGATCTCTGTCATGCGTCTGTCTATGTATCCCATTCTTGTTATAGGATGCTATTAAGATAAGGGACATGAACTCTTCAAGATGACCATTTGGCTCACTAGTGGCTCCACAATGGATTTTGATAGCTGATATATGTTGTTCCACATAGATGAATTCTTCCTAAGACACTGTTTAGTGAGGGTTTTGGAACACAAGCCCTATGAAGAGAGGCTGAGGGAGCTGGGGTTGCTTAGCCTGGAGAAAAGGAGACTGAGGGGTGACCTTCTTGCTCTCTACAACTAACTGAAGGGCGGTTGTAGCCAGGCAGAGGTTGGTCTCTTCTCCCAGGCAGTCAGCACCAGAACAAGAGGACACAGTCTCAAGCTGCACCAGGGCAGGTTTAGACTGGATGTTAGGAGGAAGTTCTATACAGAGAGAGTGATTGCCCATTGGAATGGACTGCCTGGGGAGGTGGTGGAGTCACCATCATTGGAGGTGTTCAGGAGGAGACATGATGGGGTGCTTGGTGCCATGATCTAGTTGTTTGGGTGGGTTGGATTGGTTGATAGGTTGGATGCGATGACCTTGAAGGTCTCTTCCAACATGGTTTATTGCATTGTGTTGTATTGGCAGTTTATGCATGGTACAGACACCTATTTTAGCCCATCAACTCATGACACTTGACCAGCCAATGATTTCTTTCCCCGAGTTGCCTAAACAAGAAAGGAAGAAGTTTTATTCTTGAGTAATATGTGTTTGTCTCAACTGATTGTTAGGCAGACATTAAAAAAGAACTTGGCTGTGGCATACTGAGACATGGACTCTCATGGGCTCTTTGAAGGAGAGACTGGACACCATGTGAGCTCAGAGAAAAGAGCAGGATACACTTTATTGCAATACAATACAATACAATACAATACAATGCATCAGGTTCCCTTCCCCTCCCAAAATTACCCTACACTTCCCTTCCCTTCCCTTCCCTTCCCTTCCCTTCCCTTCCCTTCCCTTCCCTTCCCTTCCCTTCCCTTCCCTTCCCTTCCCTTCCCTTCCCTTCCCTTCCCTTCCCTTCCCTTCCTTCCCTTCCCTTCCCTTCCCTTCCTTCCCTTCCCTTCCCTTCCCTTCCCTTCCCTTCCCTTCCCTTCCCTTCCCTTCCCTTCCCTTCCTTCCCTTCCCTTCCCTTCCCTTCCCTTCCCAAACCTTCCCAAACCTTCCCTTCCCAAACCTTCCCTTCCTTCCTTCCCTTCCTTCCCTTCCCAAACCTTTCCTTTTCCTTCCCAAACCTTCCCTTCCCTTCCCTTCCTTCCCTTCCCTTCCCTTCCCTTCCCTTCCTTCCCTTTCCTTCCTTCCTTCCCTTCCCTTCCCTTCCCTTCCTTCCCTTCCCTTCCCTTCCATTCCTTCCATTCCCTTCCCAAACTTCCTTCCTTCCATTCCTTCCTTCCTTCCTTCCTTCCATTCCCTTCCTTCCTTCCTTCCTTCCCTTCCTTCCTTCCATTCCATTCCCTTCCATTCCTTCCTTCCTTCCCTTCCCAATTCCCTTCCTTCCAATTCCCTTCCCTTCCCTTCCATTCCTTCCCTTCCTTCCCTTCCCTTCCCCTTCCTTCCTTCCTTCCCTTCCATTCCCTTCCTTCCCTTTCCTTTCCATTCCTTCCTTTCCTTCCTTTCCATTCCATTCCTTCCATTCCAAATTCCTTCCATTCCCTTCCTTCCTTCCATTCCTTCCTTTTCCTTCCATTTCCTTCCCTTCCTTCCATTCCTTCCATTCCCTTCCCTTTCCTTCCTTTCCTTTCCTTCCTTCCTTCCTTCCCTTCCTTCCTTCCTTCCTTCCCTTCCCTTCCCTTCCTTCCTTCCATTCCATCCATTCATTCCATTCCATTCCATTCCATTCATTCATTCCTTCCATTCCTTCCATTCCTTCACCATTCATTCCTTCATTCCTTCCTTCCTTCCTTCCTTCCATTCCATTCCATTCCATTCCTTCCTTCCATTCCATTCCCAACCATTCCATTCCATTCCATTCCATTCCATTCATTCCATTCCTTCCATTCCATTCCATTCCTTCCATTCCATTCCATTCCTTCCATTCCATTCCTTTCCATTCCATTCCATTCCATTCCTTCCTTCCATTCCATTCATTCCATTCCATTCCATTCCATTCCATTCCATTCCATTCCATTCCATTCCATTCCATTCCATTCCATTCCATTCCATTCATTCCATTCCATTCCATTCCATTCTCATTCCATTCCATTCTCATTCCATTCCATTCATTCCATTCCATTCCATTCCATTCATTCCATTCCATTCCATTCATTCCATTCCATCCATTCCATTCCATTCCATTCCATTCCATTCCATTCCATTCATTCCATTCCATTCCTTCATTCCATTCCTTCCCTTCATTCCATTCCATTCCATTCATTCCCATTCCATTCCATTCCATTCCATTCCATTCCAAACCATTCCATTACCATTCCATTCCATTCATTCCATTCCATTCCATTCCATTCCATTCCATTCCATTCCATTCCATTCCATTCCATTCCATTCATTCATTCCATTCCATTCCATTCCATTCCATTCCATTCCATTCCATTCCATTCCATTCATTCATTCCATTCCATTCCATTCATTCCATTCCATTCCATTCCTTTCCATTCCATTCCATTCCATTCATTCCATTCCATTCCCATTCCATTCCATTCCATTCCATTCCATTCATTCCATTCCATTCCATTCCATTCCATTCCATTCCATTCCATTCATTCATTCCATTCCATTCCATTCCATTCCCTTCCATTCATTCCATTCCATTCCATTCCATTCCATTCCATTCCTTCCATTCCATTCCCTTCCATTCCATTCCATTCCATTCCATTCCATTCCATTCCATTCCTTCCATTCATTCCATTCCTCTTCCATTCATGGATTCATTCCTTTGGATATTCCATTCATTCCGATGGATATTCCATTCCATTCATTCTTCCATTCCATTCCATTCCATTCATTCCTTCTTATTCCATTCCATTCCTTCCATTCCATTCCATTCCATTCCATTCCATTCCATTCCATTCCATTCCATTCCATTCCATTCCATTCCATTCCATTCCATTCCATTCCATTCCATTCCATTCCATTCCATTCCATTCCATTCCATTCCATTCCATTCCATTCCATTCCATTCCATTCCATTCCATTCCATTCCATTCCATTCCATTCATTCCATTCCCATTCCATTCCATTCCATTCCATTCCATTCATTCATTCCATTCCATTCATTCCATTCCATTCCATTCCATTCCATTCCATTCCATTCCATTCCATTCCATTCCATTCCATTCCATTCATTCATTCCATTCCATTCCATTCATTCCATTCCTTCCCATTCTTCCCAATTCCATTCCATTCCATTCCATTATTCCATTCCATTCCATTCCTTTCCATTCCATTCATTCATTCCATTCCATTCCATTCCATTCCATTCCATTCCATTCCATTCCATTCCATTCGGATGATTCATTCATTCCTTCCTTCCATTCCATTCCATTCCATTCCATTCCATTCATTCCTTCCATTCCATTCCTTCATTCCATTCCATTCCATTCCATTCCATTCCATTCCATTCCATTCCATTCCATTCCATTCATTCATTCCATTCCATTCCATTCCATTCCATTCCATTCCATTCCATTCCATTCCATTCCATTCCATTCCATTCCATTCCATTCCATTTCATTCCATTCCATTCCATTCCATTCCATTCCATTCCTTCCATTCCACCATTCATTCCTTCCATTCCATTCCATTCTGGATGATTCCCCATTCCATTCCATTCCATTCCATTCCATTCCATTCCATTCATTCCATTCCATTCCATTCCATTCCATTCCATTTCCTTCATTTCATTCATTCATGGATATTCCATTCCATTCCATTCCATTCCATTCCATTCCATTCCATTCGGATATTCATTCCATTCATTCCATTCCATATTCCATTCCATTCTTTCCATTCATTCCATTCCATTCCATTCATTCCATTCATTCCATTCCATTCCATTCCATTCCATTCCATTCCATTCCATTCATTCCATTCCATTCCATTCCATTCCATTCCATTCATTCCATTCCATTCCATTCATT
>JAWKAJ010000246.1:0-20182 GCA_033816785.1 Picus viridis
ATTCATATAATGATCTGGGGGAAGATGAAGTATTTTTAATAAAGGATTACACTGAGGTTACAGATGGATAGAAGAAAAAAAGTAATTCAAATGAGAATCTAGCAAGCTTGACAATGCTCCTTTAGTCACCTTTTAGAGATAAGTCAGTTACTGGATGTGTTTATGGTAAAGGCAAAGGGTGAAAGATTCAAGCTAAATTCCTTATTCTCTGAAGAATTTTTGTTTGACCTTGAATACATTGCATTAGTTCTCTGTGCCCTTGGTCTGTTCAAGCAGCCCTATTTAAGCTGTGAAATACTGAAAAAGATAGTCTGTTGTGTTCACTAATTGAAAAAAGACCCTCCCTTTAGCTGTGTGATTGGTCACTGTTGTAACACAAATGCTATCAATTTTATTCAGATAATGACTAAGATAGAAATTAAGAATAGCATTCACCTGAGAAACCAGTTGCTTTACTGTCTTTTTAATAGTGGCAGCGCATCATCATGGCCTCTTTCGATCCTAGAATGTCTGCTGCAGTCATTAGGCAACCAAGCTGTCACCATGCACTTAAAGTGGTCGGTACATCACTGTTGAGCTCAATTTATCTGTTTAAGTTCATTTCCAACTGTGCTGGCCTCTAATATTCCTCTCCCCTAAAACGTTTGAGATGAGAGCTACAGATACATCCAAGTGGAAATATTACCTGGAATGAATTCAGTGATAAGATCAATGCATTTTCCTATTTTGATTGTCTTTTTAAAATGAAAAATTTGGGGTGCTTAGACCTCACCAATTACAGTTCTTCACATCTTTCCCTCTCAGTTGGAACTGAATTGGCACATGTATGTGGTCCACTGGAAAATATTTAGCATTTTTATGTGCATTCATGCTAGCTAGAAACTGACTTGGTGACAAGCTCTTTCTTATCATAGACCAGTTGTGTTTGATAACAGCATTTGAGTGACACTGAGAGCTAAACTAATAGCTCTGCCCTTTTAACTCTTTATAGATGGGAACCTGGAGTTATGGCAAGAAGGAAAAAGAAGGCATGTCAGCATTAAGTGACTAGATCATAGGCTAGCAAGTTCACCCTTAGAAAAACTAATTAGACAAATTATCCAGCAAATGAAAAATAAAAAGAAGAAATACAGAAGTCCACTTGTTAAACAAAGGACAATACATGTCAGGATCTTCGTGCAATGAAATAACTATTGCCATCAGTTCTGCCATGACAAACTTGGACAGTGTGAAGTCCTGAACCTAAGGTTGACAGAACATAATTAATCATCTGTTGCTTCCCAACAAAAGGAGTGTTTACCTCATCACTGGCTCAAATGTTAACTTTCTGAACACATATTCCAGAATATCAGAAAGATTTTATTTCCTACTACTACTACTACAATTGTAAATATGGGTTTTGCTTGTTTGACTTTTCTTTGTTTAGTTTTGTTTTATTTGTTTGTTGTGGGTTGGTTGGTTTGTTTTGTTTTCTGATTGATTTTTTTTTTTTCTAATTAACTTGAACCTTGATTGCGTACAGGGACACAACACTAACTACTCCAATGCTCCTATTCCATAGGCCTTTCTCAACTGTAAATCATAACAAAGACTAGTAAATCTTAACAGACATTAGAATAGAATAGAATAGAATAGAATAGAATAGAATAGAATAGAATAGAATAGAATAGAATAGCTCTATGAAGAATTTCTTCCTAACATCCACTAGACAACACACTTAACCCAGAATTCATATGAAAAAAAGTTTTATATTGAAAAATTATATATGAATAGAATAGAATAGAATAGAATAGAATAGAATAGAATAGGAATAGAATAGAATAGAATAGAATAGAATAGAATAGAATAGAATAAACCAGGTTGGAAAAGACCTTCAAAATCATCAAGTCCAACCTATCACCCAACACCATCTAATCAACTAAACCATGGCACCATATATATACAACCTATAAACTGATTTCACCATGGAACAAGCTACCTATCTGCTGAAATGCATTCATTTACATTTGGGATATTGAGCCCCTTCTGGTATTTCTGATATATAAAGTCATACACGAAAAAGAATAATTAAAAAACCCAAAACAAACCCAAACCAAAAAGCCCCAAAACCCAAAGCCAAAAAACAAACCAAAAAACAACACAACCAAAACCAATCAAACAGCCTAAACCTCAAACCCAGATATCCCTCAGTTTGTGGAAGCAGAATACTTTTACGGAAGGATAATCCAGGAGAGCTATTTCTGAATGTGGTAAAGCATTATCATTTGCCTTACCGGTTCAGTTCAAGGGTTCATCTTGCCTGCTGTCCCTGCTCCAGAGTTGTTGACAGCAGATGATGAGGTGAAGTGCAGTACATTAGACCAAGTATGTGGTCATTCTTCCCTTGAATATTCTTCCAGCCCTCAACAATTAGACTTTAGATTTTTTACTTTAAGTACACTCTGAACACAACTTGAGATTTCAAATTTGGAAATAAATGAAAATCACACTAAGCTGAATGTCTTAAAAGTATTTCTAAGTCATTTTGGTGTGTTATTTGAATATTCAGTCTACTTTTCAATGGGTTCTGATGTTGCTAGTTGACAGCTTTCCTTCAGAAAATCTTTCTCTTCATAGCACACATACTATCACATGATGATGAGGGTATGTCATGCAATCCAAAAGCTTGTCAAATTTCACATGAATTTTCTTTCTTAAAAATAATTCTGGATATTGTGTTGTATATAGAAAAAAAATGAACCCTCGGAGCAGCAAAATAAGCACCAATATATGCCTGGGATGACTCAGCCTGTCAGAAAAGGACCTGGAGTCCTAGTGGGTACCAGATTGAACATGAGTCAACAATGTGCCCTTGTGCACTTGTCACAAAGAAAGCCAGCAACATCCTGGGCTGTTGCCAGCAGGTTGAAAGAGGAGATCTTTACTCTCTACTCAGCAGTGGTAAGCCTACATCTAGAGTACTGAGTCCAGTTTTGGGCTCTTTAGTGCAGGCAAGAGACAGACACACCAGAGACAGTAAAACAAACAGAAGATAAAGAAGGAACTGGAGCTCTCTTGTATGAATCTGAGAGAGCTGGGGCTGTTAAACCTAAGGAAAAGAAGTCTTGGAATCTCATTCATGCATATAAATGAAGAAAGGAAAGAGAATGGAGCGAGGCTCTTGTCAGTGGTGTCCTGTAATAAGACAAGAGGCATTGGGCACAAACAGGAAGTTTTGTCTGAACATCACAAATATATTTTTACTGGAGAGTGACTGGGCCACAGGCTGCCTTGAGAAGTTGTGAACTCTCTATTGTTAGAGATATTCAAAAGCTTGAACAGGGCAGGTTGGATGAGACACCCTCCAGAGGTCGCTGACAAGCTCAAACAGTCTGTGATTTTGTGAAAACATCGCCGCCACTGAGATCACAACCCACTGACACTCCAGCCCTTCAACAAAGCAGTTTCAGCTTGCCAACAGCAGAACTAAAGTTATGTCTGTAAGAGAAATTCATTCTGGTTTCCTTTTTTGCTCAGAAAAAAATAATTCCCATGTCATTACCTGCAGTCCAGATCAGTGATTCATCATCCACCGCATAGCTTTTCTATATTGTCAACAACTTGCTGTGTCCAGGCATTTTCATGTTACTTGCAACTGTTGAATTATTCTGTAGATTAAAAATTCACATGTTTTGTTCCTTCATTTTTGTATTCTATTTAAAAACTTGCTCTTTTTTTTCCCTTAGGATAGTGACAGGTACAAACTAGAACACAGGAGGTTTCAGTTGAACTTAAGGAGGAAACTTCATCACATTGAGATTGGCAGAGCACTGGAACAGGCTGAGGAGGTTGTGGATTCTGGAGACTTTCAAAACTCACCTGGACACATTCCTGTGCAATCTGGTTTAGGTACTGCATTAGCAGCACCTTTGGAGCAAATGGTCTCAGAGGTAACTACCAATCCTAATATTTTCTGATTTTATGATTCTATAACAAGAAGAGAAAAATGTCAGAAGGAAATAGATGATTATTTAACTTCTGCTTATGACTGAAATTAATGAACAGGCTAAACAGAAAAAAAAAAAAAAAGCAGTGAGTGTGAGAGAAAACATCTCCATTCAGTTTTGAGGTAATAAATAAATTATAACAAATAAACAGAAAACAACAAATAAATAAAATGAACAAAAAATAGAAAAAAATAATAAAAAAAGAAAGAAAAACTGCAAAACCTTTTGGGTTTATGTTTTTGTTTGTTGTCAAGGTCCTAATGCAGTAAATATCTGTAATGCTTTGAAAAGAGGAAACAATAGGGAATACAGGATAGCCGATCATTAGTGTAGCATGCTTGATAGCTAGCACTGTACTTAGCCATGTGCAGGAATATAATCAAATATTTATCAATCAGATTATATTATACAGGAATCAGTGTTATCTTTAATTATATAACACTGATTCCACAATATAATATAATCTGATTGATAAATCCGATTAGAAAGTGCTAGCTATCAAGAAGCATGTACCCAATGATCGTGGGATTTGAAGGCAAGGATTGTATATGATATACAATCAAGTGAGATCCTTTCTATTCTGAAGTGTCATACCACCTAGAAACTTCTGTAGCTCATGTGAAATACATAAAACTATTGTAGAAGAAATAGTCAATGTTGGTAAGTTCTAAATTAATGTCCTTGGATAAGAATTAATCTAACAGTTTAAAAGCAAAACCAGCAGGTTTTGACCCCCACTCAACTTGCTGTCCTTAAAACCTGGTCCCAGGAGCAGGAAACTCCATGTTACAATCTGAACTCAAGCTCCCATAATGCAGGCTTTCCCCTTTATGATCTCTCTGTCCCACCATCTGCCTCATCCAAGACAACAAATCCTGTAGTGATCACTTTGTGAAAATTTTAAGCTGTTGATGAGCTGGTATCATTTGAAGCAATAAGATAGTTCTACAAGAACATTTGGGAGTGAAAGAAGAAAACTAATGGGAGAAATTTTCCAGATCTGTTTGAAATCATTTGATCAAAGGAAGTGCTCAGGGAGAGAGCAATTTATTACTCTTTGCTGTGAAAAACATTTTTAAGTGGGTGGCTGTGCCTTAGGAGAACATGGCATATGCTCAGTCAGCAGTGGGGCAGCTTTTTGATTTAAAAACTACTTCTGGAAATATTAGTTTCACAATGGAATTTCTCACCTTCTGCTTTGTAAAGGAATACCATAAAAAAGAGAATTATGCAACAGTGCAGAGAGGAGTTTTGTTTGGTTTGGGAGTTTTATTGTTATTTGTTTGGTCAAATTCATGTTTAAACAACAATTAATCTGCTCTTAAAAACATTTCTCTCTTGTAGCTCTTCAATTTTTCAGCCTGCTCTTCTTATAGATTGAAAATTATCTCCAGGGCATGTGTTAGAATAGCACTGCTCAAATTTAGAGCATTTACTGGACCACACATCATTCACTTCTGTCTGGCTTTTCTAGGGGCTATCCTTGTATTCCCTATTGTTTCTCTTTCAAAAAGCATTACAGATATTTACTGCATTAGGACCTTGACAACAAACAAAACATAAAACCCAAAAGGTTTGCAGTTTTTTCTTCTTTTTTATTATTTTTTTCTATTTTTTGTTCATTTTATTTATTTGTTGTTTTCTGTTTATTTGTTATAATTTATTTATTACCCTCAAAACTGAATGGAGATGTTTTTCTCTCACACTCACTTTTTTTTTTTTTTTTTTTCTGTTTAGCCTGTTCATTAATTTCAGTCATAAGCAGAAGTTAAATAATCATCTATTTCCCTTCTGACATTTTTTCTCTTTCTTGTTATAGAATCATAAAATCAGAAAATATTAGGGATTGGTAGTTACCTCTGGAGACCATTTGCTCCAAAGGTGCTGCTAATGCAGGTACACCTAAACCAGATTGCACAGGAATGTGTCCAGGTGAGTTTTGAAAGTCTCCAGAATCCACAACCTCCCTCAGCCTGTTCCAGTGCTCTGCCAATCTCAATGTGATGAAGTTTCTCCTTAAGTTCAACTGAAACCTCCTGTGTTCTAGTTTGTACCTGTCACTATCCTAAGGGGAAAAAAAGAGCAAGTTTTTAAATAGAATACAAAAATGAAGGAACAAAACATGTGAATTTTTAATCTACAGAATAATTCAACAGTTGCAAGTAACATGAAAATGCCTGGACACAGCAAGTTGTTGCATAATATAGGAAAAGCTATGCGGTGGATGATGAATCACTGATCTGGACTGCAGGTAATGACATGGGAATTATTTTTCTGAGCAAAAAGGAAACCAGAATGAATTTTCTTACAGACATAACTTTAGTTCTGCTGTTGGCAAGCTGAAACTGCTTTGCTGAAGGGCTGGAGTGTCAGTGGGTTGTGATCTCAGTGGCGGCGATGTTTTCACAAAATCACAGACTGGTTGAGCTTGTCAGCGACCTCTGGAGGGTGTCTCATCCAACCTGCCCTGTTCAAGCTTTTGAATATCTCTAACAATAGAGAGTTCACAACTTCTCAAGGCAGCCTGTGGCCCAGTCACTCTCCAGTAAAAATGTATTTTGTGATGTTCAGACAAAACTTCCTGTTTGTGCCCAATGCCTCTTGTCTTATTACAGGACACCACTGACAAGAGCCTCGCTCCATTCTCTTTCCTTTCTTCATTTATATGCATGAATGAGATTCCCAAGACTTCTTTTCCTTAGGTTTAACAGCCCCAGCTCTCTCAGATTCATACAAGAGAGGCTCCAGTTCCTTCTTTATCTTCTGTTTGTTTTACTGTCTCTGGTGTGTCTGTCTCTTGCCTGCACTAAAGAGCCCAAAACTGGACTCAGTACTCTAGATGTAGGCTTACCACTGCTGAGTAGAGAGTAAAGATCTCCTCTTTCAACCTGCTGGCAACAGCCCAGGATGTTGCTGGCTTTCTTTGTGACAAGTGCACAAGGGCACATTGTTGACTCATGTTCAATCTGGTACCCACTAGGACTCCAGGTCCTTTTCTGACAGGCTGAGTCATCCCAGGCATATATTGGTGCTTATTTTGCTGCTCCGAGGGTTCATTTTTTTCTATATACAACACAATATCCAGAATTATTTTTAAGAAAGAAAATTCATGTGAAATTTGACAAGCTTTTGGATTGCATGACATACCCTCATCATCATGTGATAGTATGTGTGCTATGAAGAGAAAGATTTTCTGAAGGAAAGCTGTCAACTAGCAACATCAGAACCCATTGAAAAGTAGACTGAATATTCAAATAACACACCAAAATGACTTAGAAATACTTTTAAGACATTCAGCTTAGTGTGATTTTCATTTATTTCCAAATTTGAAATCTCAAGTTGTGTTCAGAGTGTACTTAAAGTAAAAATCTAAGTCTAATTGTTGAGGGCTGGAAGAATATTCAAGGGAAGAATGACCACATACTTGGTCTAATGTACTGCACTTCACCTCATCATCTGCTGTCAACAACTCTGGAGCAGGGACAGCAGGCAAGATGAACCCTTGAACTGAACCGGTAAGGCAAATGATAATGCTTTACCACATTCAGAAATAGCTCTCCTGGATTATCCTTCCGTAAAAGTATTCTGCTTCCACAAACTGAGGGATATCTGGGTTTGAGGTTTAGGCTGTTTGATTGGTTTTGGTTGTGTTGTTTTTTGGTTTGTTTTTTTTGGCTTTGGGTTTTGGGGCTTTTTGGTTTGGGTTTGTTTTGGGTTTTTTAATTATTCTTTTTCGTGTATGACTTTATATATCAGAAATACCAGAAGGGGCTCAATATCCCAAATGTAAATGAATGCATTTCAGCAGATAGGTAGCTTGTTCCATGGTGAAATCAGTTTATAGGTTGTATATATATGGTGCCATGGTTTAGTTGATTAGATGGTGTTGGGTGATAGGTTGGACTTGATGATTTTGAAGGTCTTTTCCAACCTGGTTTATTCTATTCTATTCTATTCTATTCTATTCTATTCTATTCTATTCTATTCTATTCTATTCTATTCTATTCTATTCTATTCATATATAATTTTTCAATATAAAACTTTTTTCATATGAATTCTGGGTTAAGTGTGTTGTCTAGTGGATGTTAGGAAGAAATTCTTCATAGAGCTATTCTATTCTATTCTATTCTATTCTATTCTATTCTATTCTATTCTATTCTATTCTATTCTAATGTCTGTTAAGATTTACTAGTCTTTGTTATGATTTACAGTTGAGAAAGGCCTATGGAATAGGAGCATTGGAGTAGTTAGTGTTGTGTCCCTGTACGCAATCAAGGTTCAAGTTAATTAGAAAAAAAAATCAATCAGAAAACAAAACAAACCAACCAACCCACAACAAACAAATAAAACAAAACTAAACAAAGAAAAGTCAAACAAGCAAAACCCATATTTACAATTGTAGTAGTAGTAGTAGGAAATAAAATCTTTCTGATATTCTGGAATATGTGTTCAGAAAGTTAACATTTGAGCCAGTGATGAGGTAAACACTCCTTTTGTTGGGAAGCAACAGATGATTAATTATGTTCTGTCAACCTTAGGTTCAGGACTTCACACTGTCCAAGTTTGTCATGGCAGAACTGATGGCAATAGTTATTTCATTGCACGAAGATCCTGACATGTATTGTCCTTTGTTTAACAAGTGGACTTCTGTATTTCTTCTTTTATTTTTCATTTGCTGGATAATTTGTCTAATTAGTTTTTCTAAGGGTGAACTTGCTAGCCTATGATCTAGTCACTTAATGCTGACATGCCTTCTTTTTCCTTCTTGCCATAACTCCAGGTTCCCATCTATAAAGAGTTAAAAGGGCAGAGCTATTAGTTTAGCTCTCAGTGTCACTCAAATGCTGTTATCAAACACAACTGGTCTATGATAAGAAAGAGAGCTTGTCACCAAGTCAGTTTCTAGCTAGCATGAATGCACATAAAAATGCTAAATATTTTCCAGTGGACCACATACATGTGCCAATTCAGTTCCAACTGAGAGGGAAAGATGTGAAGAACTGTAATTGGTGAGGTCTAAGCACCCCAAATTTTTCATTTTAAAAAGACAATCAAAATAGGAAAATGCATTGATCTTATCACTGAATTCATTCCAGGTAATATTTCCACTTGGATGTATCTGTAGCTCTCATCTCAAACGTTTTAGGGGAGAGGAATATTAGAGGCCAGCACAGTTGGAAATGAACTTAAACAGATAAATTGAGCTCAACAGTGATGTACCGACCACTTTAAGTGCATGGTGACAGCTTGGTTGCCTAATGACTGCAGCAGACATTCTAGGATCGAAAGAGGCCATGATGATGCGCTGCCACTATTAAAAAGACAGTAAAGCAACTGGTTTCTCAGGTGAATGCTATTCTTAATTTCTATCTTAGTCATTATCTGAATAAAATTGATAGCATTTGTGTTACAACAGTGACCAATCACACAGCTAAAGGGAGGGTCTTTTTTCAATTAGTGAACACAACAGACTATCTTTTTCAGTATTTCACAGCTTAAATAGGGCTGCTTGAACAGACCAAGGGCACAGAGAACTAATGCAATGTATTCAAGGTCAAACAAAAATTCTTCAGAGAATAAGGAATTTAGCTTGAATCTTTCACCCTTTGCCTTTACCATAAACACATCCAGTAACTGACTTATCTCTAAAAGGTGACTAAAGGAGCATTGTCAAGCTTGCTAGATTCTCATTTGAATTACTTTTTTTTTCTTCTATCCATCTGTAACCTCAGTGTAATCCTTTATTAAAAATACTTCATCTTCCCCCAGATCATTATATGAATCTTTATCAGCACAGAAAGTCTTAAAAGATTACTAGCAATAAGAAAGCCAAACATGCGGGTTATGAAAGAAAAGAATCCAGAGCTCAAGCAGATTCTCTTTCAAGCTTCTCAGGAGGCATTAGAAACAATGGAAAAAAAATATTATAAAAGTCTTAGTTTCAGAGGTGTTGAACTGCCACCACTGTTGATGTTCAGTGGGAGTTACAGATGCTGCTTTCCTCACTACAGAGACAGTCATTTTAAATATAGTTCAGTCACTGTCATCTTTAAGAGCATAGCACTAGAGTTAATTGTATACTCCTTCCACTAACCATTCCACTAACCCAAGAATTACTTATGACAAGAGTACGAATTTAAAGGAGAGGGCAACGCTTAAATTCCTACTGTGATATAAAAGTTCAAATGCCAAGAGCTCCAGGGAGAGACTTAAGGCATGTGACAACATATATGAAAAAATGTATTTAGAAGAACATTGATCTTCGAAAGCAACAGCAATGAAATGGAAACAGTCCACCTGAACAATATGTGCTGATGTTGAAGAATGAGTGAAAATCATGCCTGGCATGTCAAGTCACATACCACCACGACAGGTGGAGCTGCTTTGGGGCTGGGGACTACAGTAGATTTTCTCTGAAAAGTCCTTGAAACCCTTTGCACTTCCTTTGGAATCTCTTCACCTTTTGGCAGAACCACACAATGGCTACATCTTTGAAATCTCTCTGTTGAAAGGAGGTGATGACTTTTCTACTGTATCATTTCCGAAGGAATTCTCTTTGAAGTCTTTTGTAGTTACTCTACAGTATTTGCTTTGCATGATTTTCTTTTTTCTTTCCCCAGTATGAAAGTATCAGCATATTCAAACACTGAGGGATTTGATTTGAAGAGTTTAGAAAGGCAGGATGTATTTGTCACCTCTTTCTCACCTTTCCTAGCAGACATTTGTGTGCATGTTCTACAACTCTCTCAGTATATTCTCTGGGAGAATGTATTTCTATGATGATGTATCAGTTTTCCTTCTTCCTCTTCCCTCTCATCCTTGTGCTATTTTTATAAGCATCAGCAAACTATTAAATGGCTGGACCATCAGCTGACATGAAGAATAATTGTAATATATAGCTCTTTTACCATAGATCCACAACTAATCAGTTAATTCACTGTTTTATGGACCTTCATCAGGGTTCCCACCATCACTACCACAAACTCTGTGTTCTTGCTACCAGTAGCTTTTTCAGAGCAACCAAAACGGATCATTTTCTTCTGTCTAGAAGGACTGTCAAGCTTTCTTCTTACAACAGACTGTCTGGTTTTGCATTTAATGAACAGATAGATAAGTCCATAAGAAAAAGAGTGACTTGAAGTACAAGGCCCAAGGAATCTGATTGTAAAGAGGACCAAAGAGAAAGGCTGGTGCTTCATGCACCACGGTTATGAAAAACTGAATTCTGTATAAATATTCTTCCCTGTGTCCTTTACCTATCCTTTCTTTACTGTTGGAATTTAATTATACTTCTTAAATGTCTGGGAGGGAAAAAAAGGATGTTGTAAAACATTTTTGCAAGTTAAACAGATTTTTTTTCCCTCCTGCTCTTGAGTTAAGAATCTTCAGCAGCAAAAGGCACTTGTCACAGAACCAAGGTTAAGACCTTAGAAACACAGTCAGTAGGAGAGTTTAAAATCAGATGGCTGCTTGAAAGAGAAAAATCTTCTTTAAGACAGCACTCTGCTGTACAAGTGCCTCTCCAAGGTTTAGCCGTTATCGCCAATTAATGTTTCCTTCTGGGGTGAACATTTTAGTCCCTGGTTTATTGAAATAGAAAAGACACATTTTAAATTTTTCTTTTTTTTTTTTTTTTTGATGGTTGGTTGGATTTTTGCTTCTTTGTCAAACAGGTCCACAAGAACCATGGAGCTTGATGCTGAGAAACGGACCTGGTTTCGGAGCTGAGGATTTCCGTTCTGTACATTTTTTGACACTAAAATTCTTTACACTAAAACGATTTGAAAAATCTTATAAGGGAAAGTTGCCATGGAGACCAACAAAAAATATCATTTTTATTCATGAGTTATTGTATGGAATGGATAGGCCTAATCAAAGCTGTTGCAGCCTTGTTAATCCACAAACATCTATATGAAGAGATCTTACTTCCACTGAAGTCCATTCCTCAAAAGCGTATTCTGTTCCCATGCACTCCAGAGAAGAAATCTGTAGTATGTAGTATTCAGAGAAGAAATCATGCAACAGCAATGGATACTAAATATTCATGAATACTAAAGATTCTAAATTAATGAGCTTCTCCTTGCTGTCTATTTGGAGGAAGGGAGGTGGAAGGAAACCTCTTGTTGCCCTGTGTTGCTGAAAGCACTACAGAGAATATATACCACACAGGAGATTCTAAAATACTTCATATAAATGAAAAGAACAAAACCAATGTGTGCTTTGGGTATTGTGGGGTTTGGTTGGGTTTGTTTGTTTGGGGTTTTTGTTTGGTTGGTTTGCTTGTTTGTTTTGGTTGCTTGGTTGGTTTGGTTTGTGTACATGTATAATATATTACCCTAGGATTAATGTGAGTTGTGTTTCAAATTACTGAATAATGGATGCTTCTGTCATCTAGATTTATCTAGAGCTTGCTTAGAGCTCTGCTGTTTCTACCTGTGTAAACAGATCCTAGTTCCACATATTCTCTATCTAGTCTGTTTCTAACATCTTTTATCTTCACCTTTTCTCATAATAAAGTCAAAGCATAACTATGTCAGCTCATTTTACATCGAGCAAATGATATGCCTGTGTTTTAGCCACTGCATTGCACTATCAGACATTTAATTAAGATATGTGTTGTCCTGCTGCCACCTGAAGTTTGCATTGAGGGCTTATTTCCCTCAGCTTCATGATTTATTTTCAGGGACAGTAGTAGTGCGTATGTGGCCTTATTCTACCACTTGGACATGTGTTAGCTGTGCTGTATTCCTCAGATAACCCTGCAGCTCAGCTGAGCCTGACTAATAGTACAGAATCCAGTTCCCCTACACTTCTCTCCCTTTATTTACCAAGGTGGGCTGCCATTTCTCATTTTTAAATTAGTTTTTTCTTAATATGTTCAACCATTACAGTTGGAGTTCACAGTGGGATTCCAATGGCCTACAAGTTCAGTTTAAGATCTGAAACTGTAATGGGAATTAATGGATTGCACTCCATTATTATTGTGATCCAGATAACATAGGAGTTTTCCCTGCAGCATCACTTGATACTTGCTCAGCCTGTTTTATGTTGTCTTTTCTCTCAGAGATAATCAGAATTAGATGGTATAAATTAAACTATTATTTAATTTTTAAAATAAGCCAACTTTATTTGAGGTTTCCTTCAAATTACACTAAATGGAAAAGACAAGCCAGTTTTTTCCTGACTATTGAGAGCTTTTGAGTGACAAAACTGAATATGGCAGCAAGACCTGTCATCTTCCAAAGAGAAATAGACAAAAATGAAACTATTGTTCCTTATACTTAAAACTGTTTAAAGTTACTAGGTTTTAAAAACAGGGGTAGGGGGTAAGTCTGTGGATTAGTATAATTTTTATTGTGAGGTCTCACTTTTCTCCTTTGAGAACTTCTAATGTCTGAACCCAGGGCTTAGGCTATATGTCATCTCTGATGAGCTGACCTTCAGATTGACCTAAGACATTGATGTCTTAAGTGACCTTATATTCCCTGTATGAGCTTTTCTATATGCAGAGTGCTGTTACTTTTATGAGTTTATTTGCAACATAGTAACATAGTTGAATTTAAACTCTCATGTTAATTTTCAAAGGAATTGACTCCAGACTGCCTATTAAGTTCTGCTGGTCGAGCTGTTGATTGTGGCCAGATAGAGTCCAGCATCTTAGTGTATGCTGCACTGGTTAGACCAGACCTTGAGTACTGTGTCCAGTTCTGGGCCCCTCAGTTTAGGAAGGATGTTGACTTGCTGGAACGTGTCCAGAGAAGGACAATGAAGTTGGTGAGGGGTTTGGAACACAAGCCCTAGGAGGAGAGGCTGAGGGAGCTGGGGTTGCTTAGCCTGGAGAAGAGGAAACTCAGGGGTGACCTTATTGCTCTCTACAACTACCCGAAGGGAGGTTGTAGACAGGTGGAGATTGGTCTCTTCTCCCAGGCAGCCAGTACCAGAACAAGAGGACACAGTCTCAGGCTGCATCAGGGGAAGTTTAGGCTGGATGTTAGGAAGAAGTTCTATACAGACAGTGATTGCCCATTGAATTGGGCTGCCCAGGGAGGTGGTGGAGTCGCCATCATTGGAGGTGTTCAGGAGGAGACTTGATGGGGTGCTTGGTGCCGTGGTTTAGTTGATTAGGTAGGTTGGATTGGTTGATGGGTTGGACGTGATGATCTTGAAGGTCTCTTCCAACCTGGTCTATTCTATTCTATTCTATTCTATTCTATTCTATTCTATTCTATTCTATTCTATTCTATTCTATTCTATTCTATTCTATTCCATTCCATTCCATTCCATTCCATTCCATTCCATTCCATTTTATTCTATCTGTGTGCAGTTCCTCTTTTCAAAAGCACTGTGCAAACTCCTGTAAACAGGGCAAGCTATTTGAAAAGTATATGATAACAATATTGAATCTTGAGTTATTTTTCTGTGTACATTGTGATTTAAGCAAACACTTCTTTGATCTAAGCTTGCTGTAATATTTTTTTCTGCAAAATTCCTTATAAATAATTAAAAAGCAGCATTGGGTTTCTGTTTCTCTGCTAGAAATACAGCTTCACCATTCTGACAAAACAAAGAATCTGGAGTGCAGTTAGCTGAAATCACAATAGTTTTCAGGCATACCTTTTAAGGCTATGTAATCTTTGCAACACAAACTGCATGGATTATAATGTCTCAGTTTTGTACATTTACATAAGCCTCTTTTTCTATAGCTTTATGTTTCTGCATTAATTCTGTTAAATTGCTATGATATTTGGCAAAAAAGCACAATGTGCATTTTGACTTTGATTCACAAATTGTTATTATTATGGTGATTGCTGTTGAGAGGAATGTAACTATTCCACAGGTGAATAACTGAGAGGAAAGAAACAAACCCTCTTCAAGAATCTGCATGTGTTTTGAAGAACCATTAACAATGCTCACTATTCTTTACAAGTCTCTGTATAAGTTGTACTCCAATCATGTTCTATTACAAATTTTTTTGCTCTCCTTCTGTTTTGCAGGCTATATAAGCAAGATAAATGCTACTGCTTCTATCTAGAGTTCAACAGCTAAAAAAAATATATTAAATAGCAACAAGTACTTGTGGATCTTTTCCTGAGCAGGTACATACAAAATATGTTTGGTTAGACGTGGTGCAGTTACTACGTGATGTGCATTTGGATGTCATGTACATTACTTGAGAGGGCAGCTGTGATACTGGAACACTAGCAATGCCTTGTGGCTCTCAGTAACTTTAGTGCCTTCTGTGCATTCATAGAATCATAGAATCATAGAATCAGTCAGGGATGGAAGGGACCACAAGGATCATCTAGTTCCAACCCCCTGCCAGGGGCAGGGACACCCTACATTAGATCAGGCTGGCCAGAGCCTCATCCAACCTGGGCTTAAACACCTCCAGGGACGGGGCCTCAACCACCTCCCTGGATAACCCATTCCAGGGCTTCACCACTCTCATGGTGAAGAACTTCCTCCTCACCTCCAGCCTGAATCTCCCCATTTCCAGCTTCATTCCATTCCCCCTAGTCCTATCACTACCTGAGATCCTGAGAAGTCCCTCCCCAGCCTTCCTGTAGGCCCCCTTCAGATACTGGAAGGCCACAATGAGGTCACCTCGGAGCCTTCTCTTCTCCAGCCTGAACAGCCCCAACTCCTTCAGTCTGTCCTCATAGGAGAGGTGCTCCAGCCCTCTGATCATCCTCGTGGCCCTTCTCTGGACACCTTCCAGCACGTCCACATCCCTCCTGTAATATGGGCTCCAGAACTGGACGCAGTACTCCAGGTGGGGTCTCACCAGAGCTGAGTAGAGGGGGAGAATCACCTCCCTTGACCTGCTGGTCACACATCTCCTGATGCGGCCCAGGATCTGATTGGCTTTCCGGGCTGCAAGCGCACATTGAGAGCTCATGTCGAGCTTCTCATCCACCAGCACCAGATTATGTCATGGTGTGCTGTGGCGACTGATTGATTACCACAGGGGTACTAATGCCAGAGAAATAGTTGAACCCTTAGTTCAAATATTGCACTAAAATTTATAAGACAATAAACCAATAGCTATGATAACAGGGGAAAAAACAAACAACAACAAAACCAAACAAAATAAACCCACCACAATTCAGGCAACAGAAACAATTCCCCCAAACACATATATCTCACACAGGGCATGTTAGTTACCTAAACCCCATGTTATAGCTGCACCTGAGAAGTCACACTTGCAGTTGGATGATGCACCTACCTGAAAGGTGACTGAGCAGGACTCATATCACTCATAATGACGACACTGTGTTAACCACAATACAAATCAGGGTAGAGCATGTAGCTGTTCTTATCCTAAGGTCCAGCAATAAGAACAATACTCCAGTGCTTTCTCCCACATGACTGCAATTTTTTCTGCACAGCAGTTGAGCCTACTTCCAGTTGCTCCTCTGGGATCCTCTGAGAATCTTTCTACTGAACAGTAAGTTCTGTTTTTCATGCTATCTTTCTGTTACGAGTTCCCAAGTTTGAGCAAAATGTTATTTTCAATGATTTAATCCCATCATTATTGCATTAATTCACTGTTGCTGGTTATTTCCTACTATTACTATTAGTCACTAGCTTTGTCTTACTTTTGGGGCATTACCACTATTAATCTCTAGACAAATCCTTTCCTTCTATCATCATGCTCATATCAGTCTTGGTTCCTATTTCTTATAGCAGGTAGCTATATATGACCGTATGGTCATGCCAGACATGTGTCTGGCAAGAACATGTTAGCAACAAAAGTTTATGCATACTCCTCCTGACATGGCCTGCTTGTTGAAGGTACTTCTTAAAGTTCATTTTAAATTTCCCTTATTTATTATCTTTCACATAGTACTTGAGGTTCTGTGCCTTATCTTCATCCTGCTTTGTCAGTTTTGCACACATTTTTCTTAGGTTTTCAGGATCCAAGAGAACTGATTAAATTCATGGAGTGGTATCTTCATTCCTGCTTGTTGATGCCTGGGTGGCTCTTTCTGTCATTATAGAACTTGCCTGCACAGAAAAGAGAACTGGACCTAGCATTAGTTTTAAGGATTCTTCTTGCTAATGTAAGGCCATTTGGAGGGTGTTTTGTTGTGAGGTTTTTTAGTTACTTTCTTTTTTCTAGAAGCTTGCAAGACTTCATTAGATTCATGGAATCAGTCTCTCTTCTGAGTGTAGCTGAAAGTTCTGGTGGTTGGGGTTTCCCCCCCCCCAAGTTTGCTACTGGTGATCCTAAAATACTAGGCCTGCAAAATGAAATGTCAACATTTCTTTGAAATCATGCTTTACCCTTATTATTATTTCATTCAAGTCACAGCATTGTTAGGAAGATTTCATCCTTCTCCTGAACAATACTTTTCACATTCAATACAATACAATAAACCAGGTTGGAAGAGACCTTCAAGATCATCGCATCCAACCCATCAACCAATCCAACCCACCTAAACAACTAAACCATGGCACCAAGCACCCCATCAAGTCTCCTCCTGAACACCTCCAGTGATGGTGACTCCACCACCTCCCTGGGCAGCCCATTCCAATGGGCAATCACTCTCTCTGTATAGAACTTCTTCCTAACATCCAGCCTAAACCTCCCCTGGTGTAGCTTAAGACTGTGTCCTCTTGTTCAACATTTGTCCTCTTGTTCAACATTTAGCAGAGTGGATTCCAAAGGAGTAAGAGCATTAGCTGTCTGAACTCATGCATTCTTCTGTTTCTGAAAGCCCCTTTTTTCCCCATTTCTGGATCCAGATTCTGATTCAGGCAGCTTCAAGAAGTTTGTGGGTTTTTAATAACTGTCTAATTTATTTTACCTCAGTCTCTTATAAAATGAAAACTTGCTAGCTTTAAATGCCTCAAATTTCTCAATCAACATTTCCCTGCAGGGAAAACAAACAAGCAAACAAACAAACAAACAAACCAGCACCAGAAAAGACAAAAGATCTGTCTGCTAGGGGTCTTGGGATGAAGAGGAAGGAATATTTCAATTGTCTTCCCATTGTTACACTTGAACTGTTGCATAGAATTTAAAAAGGATGAGCAGTTATTGATTTCAAAAGTGCTTTTAAAGCTACAGGACTTAGATTTTGTTTGCAAAAGTAACAAAAGCTTCTAACAGTATCTTGCTGAAATCCACCAAGGCTTAACTGAATCTGTTTATCAAGTCAGAGCTTTGAGTGAAATACAAGCCATCCAAGTCACGTAGGTGGCCACTTTTTGTAGCTGTCAGGGCAATCTAGGCATCTAAACATCCTTTGGGCCCTCGAGCATTTCTCAAATCCAAGCAAATACTTTTAAGAAGTACTCCAAATATACTTAACATTAAATAACGTACTTGTTTCATTTTACATTGTTATGGGTTTAAG
Source organism: Picus viridis (assembly GCA_033816785.1). Lineage (NCBI taxonomy): Eukaryota > Metazoa > Chordata > Aves > Piciformes > Picidae > Picus > Picus viridis. The sequence goes on from JAWKAJ010000246.1 coordinate 18,350, forward strand.
AACCATAGAGTCTGGTCCTCCCAGAGGACCAGGAGGTAGACACCAGAAAAAAATGTAATCTTTGTTATTCCATTCCTGTAATTCTTCAACTACTCCTATAAGGAACCAGGCATAATTGTAGTTTCTGCCCTTTCCTCTCAATGTGCCCTTCCTGGTGAGGACTCCCTTATCTTTGCTGTGAGGGGAGTAGGGCCTTGAGCTGGCAAGCCAATTTTTTACTGATAATTTGGTCCTGGGTAGGGAGGAATGTGGAGGGGAGGGCTAGCTTTGAGGATGTAGTGCCTGTGGCATTGATGGGGAGAGGTTTTGGATGATGTTGGCGTAGTGGTTTTGTGTATGGTCTGTGTTTTTGTATTGGGGCATGTAGATGTGAATAGTACTTCCATTTAAATTTCCAGTTCCTTCCAATCCTGTGTGGAGCATTTCTTTTACCCCTTGTGGGAGGCATAAAAGAGCATCAGTCCACTCCCTAAGCTATGACATGCATCTGTCATGCTTCCATCATAACTTTCTAGAACAGTACAAATTTTGTTAAACTTTAGGAACTGTGGAAAGGTTCTCATACTCCACATAGTGATTTGGAAGGAACTTTCTGTTTATTAACATTGTTGAGTAATTACTTTCTTCATAAGATGAAAGGGCTGGAAGAGTTAATTAGTAAATACTTCACAATTATTTATTTATATTTTATTTGTACTTACAGCAAAAGGAAGAATTGTGATGTGCTAATTTGACTGAAAATGCATGTACAGTAAGAGGGAATGGCTTTGAAAATCTTTCCTTTCTTCAGTCTTCTTCTGTAGATTCTCTTTCAAACTGAGACTTGATTTATAAAACTGGTATAAAAAAAAATGTACAGTTTTCACAGTTAGGTTTCTTGTATGATGGTGATCTACCTGAATGGCCCAAAGCCACTAACAACAGGGAAAGAGTCCCTGATTTTCTAGTTTCTTTCCTAAAGGAGAAAAAAAAAAATCAACTTACTTTAACTCCAGTGTCTGTCAAAAAAAAATTAGAACTTGTGTTTGCAGTATATTAAACAGAAATCAGAAGATACATGGAAAATGAAACAAAACCAAGAGAGAATTTTTAAAAGCTGGCTGTGATAGGCATCTCTTTCTAGTAGGACTCTAGGAATGGCACTGTGATTTCTTTTTATCTTAACAGGAAATGGTTTTCAGGTTGTGTCAGGTGAGAGAGCATAAAGGCAAAACTAATCTTTTATTCAGTGCATTTTTAGTACCTTTCTATCCTCGTGAGGAGAGGATTCTTTGGGGGAAAAATTAGAAAGCAGCAGGTTTTCAACAATATGGCTACTAATTAAAGAACAGTGGGACAATAGCAGAGTGCCTATTCTGTAAATGTAAATCAAATAGGTTATATGAAAAGATGTATTAATAAGATGTATTGATATAGTCATAGACCACACCTAGTGTAAAAGGGCCTGGATCTATAGGCTTCCTCTCACTTAGAGGGAGGGGAAAATTAAAAACTTTAGCTTCATTTTGCTCAGTATTTTTGGTGGAAGGAGTTTAACAAGAGCTGAAATGGAATATAAAAAGGAATATAAAAGTCAGGTGAAACTGAAAAGAAACTGCTATTGAAGAGTGTGTGGACCTGAAGCCTCTGTGTCTTGGCCATATGTTCTGATATAAACCCAACTTTAGAGAGAAATATTGCCTTTTTTTCCTTTTTTTCCCCCCTTCTATCCTACTGGAATATCAGACCTGTAAAATCTTTGGCCCTTTTTAATTAGACTGTATATTTTAAGTCTTCTTTATAGATTTAGATTTTAGAATAAGTATTTTAAACATTTTGTTCAGACAATATTGG
>JAWKAJ010000247.1:0-20135 GCA_033816785.1 Picus viridis
AGTCTTCCTTTCGTGCTTGAGTTTAATCCCAGGACAATGGCCTGTCTGAGGCCTCTGGAGGACAGGATCCTCTTCTTGCAGTGCAAATGACACCACAAGAAGGTTGCTCTGCTAACTCATCCAAATCCAGGCTGGTTTGGAGCAGCCCTGAAGGAAAGGCCTCGGGGTGGGTGCTTGCTGAGCAGCTCCCAGGAGCCAGCAGTGCCTCCTGCAGCCCCTCAGGCAGCTGTGTGCTGGCTGCAGCCAGAGCAGGGTGGGCAGCAGGGCAGCAGAGGGGATTCTGCCCCTGGGCTCTGCTCTGCTCAGACCTCCCCTCCAATCCTGCCTCCAGCTTTGCTGTCCCCAGCAGCAGAAGGACACAGAGCTGCTGGAGGGAGGCCAGAGGAGGCCACAAAGATGCTGCCAGGGCTGGAGCAGCTCTGCTGGGAGCAGAAAGCTGAGGGAGCTGGGGCTGTGCAGCCTGTGGAGAGAGGCTCCAGGGGCACCTCAGAGCTGCCTGCCAGGAGCTGAAGGGATCCTGCAGGAAGGCTGCAGAGAGACTTCTGCTGAGGGGGTCTGAGCCAGCTTCCCAGGGAAGGGTTTGGAGCTGAGGCAGAGCAGGGTGAGAGTGGAGCTGAGGAAGAAGTTGTTGGGAGTGAGGCTTGGGAGACTCTGGCCCAGGCTGCCCAGGAGGCTGTGGCTGTCCTCCCATGGGGTGTATCAAGGCCAGGCTGGATGAGGCCTTGAGCAGCCTGTGCTGGTGGGAGGTGTCCCTGCCCATGGCAGGGCTATAAGCAGAGGGTCTCTGAGCTCCCTCCAACCTGAGCCACTCTATGATGCTATGATCCCATTGTGCCTCCAGCTGAGTGGCAACCCACTCCACCAGCTACCCACCTGGCAGCAGCTCCTGTGCCTCCAGCAAATCTCAAGGCAGGCAGAGCCTTCTAGACCTCTGGAGCTGCTGCTGCAGTGCTGTTGCCCGCTGCCAGCTCTGCTTCCCAGGAGAAGGCAGCTCGGTTTTGGGCCCACTAGCATGCCATGCAGCAGCAAGAGGAAAAGCAGGGGCACCCCATGCTGCCAAACAGCTGTGCAGGCCTGGAGAGCTCTTCCATCCAGTCCAAAGCCTTCCAGCCTTCCCTGGCTGTCTCACCAAGGTTTATTTAGCTTGCAGGTGGGAGGCAGAGTCAGTGGCCACGCTTCTGCAGTCATCAGCTCTCACTGCCTGCTTAGGTTCAGCCTGGGAAGGTGCATCACTGTTTTTTTGTAGGTGCTGCTGACCCCAAAAATGACTCCTGTATTGTGTTCCCTTTCCACCTCTGCAAGAGGAGAGTCCCAGCCCCTGCTCCCTGTGGGGCAGACAAACCTGCACCAGGGGTTTCGCTGGGAACTGAACTGGTCAGCAGCTGTGGGTCCAGAGCTCTACCCACAGTTTGGAAACATCCATCTTGATGAGCTCAGCTTCACAGATGGCAGCTGGCTGGGAGGGACCCTCCAAGGGCATCCTGTGCAGCCCCTGCCATAGGCCAGGGACCCCTCCAGCCAGAGCAGGCTGCCCAGGGACACAGCCAGGCTGAGCCTGAATGGCTCCAGGCATGGAGCCTCAATCCACCTCCCCTGGGCAGCTGTGCCAGTGTCTCCCTAGCCTCCCTCTGCACAGCTTCCTCCTGGTGTCCAACCTGCCTCTGCCCCTGCTCCAGTTCCAAACCCTTGCCCCTTGGCCTAGCCCCTGACCCCTTCTGCACAGTGCCTCCCAGCTGCTGCAGCTCCCCTGGCAGGTATTGCACTGCCGTCCTGAGGGCTCCCCAGCCTTCTCCCTCTCCAGGCTGCACAGCCCCAACTCTCCCAGCCTGTGCCCACACAGCAGAGGTTCAGCAGCTCTGATCATCTTTGCTGACCTCACTCTGGAGCCTCTCCATCAGCTCCAGGTCTCTCTTGTGCTGGGGGCCCCACAGCTGGCCCCAGCCCTGCAGCTGAGGTCTCCCCAGACCAGAGCAGAGGGGCAGGATCCCCTCTCCAGCTCTGGCCACACTGCTCTGGCTGCAGCCCAGGCTGCCCTTGGCCTCCTGTGCTGCCAGTGCCCATTGCTGCCTCTGGCCAGCTGCTGCCCCAGCCTCCCCCCAAGGCCTTCTCTGCAGGGCTGCTCTCAGTCTCCTCACCCCCAGCCTGATGGATGCTGAGGGTTGCCCTCAGCTAGGTGCAGGACCTTGCACCCTGCCCTTCTTGAGCCTCCTGAGGTTCTCCTCAGGCACCTCTGGCAGCCTGTGCCAGGTGCCTCTGGAAGGCTCCATCCTGCCCCTTCAGCCTTACCAGGCCCAGCACCCAGCTTGGTGCCAGCTGCAGCTTGCTCAGGTGCCTCAGTCTCTCTCTGTAGCACTGGTGAAGCTATTGAACAGCAGTGGTCCCAGTGCAGACCCCTGAGGACAGCACTTGTCACCTGTCTCCGTCTGGAGCCATTGACCACTGCCCTTTGGATGTGATCATCCAACCACCTTATCCACTGCAGAGCTCACCCACCAAACCCACATCTCTCCAGCTTGGGGAGAAGGCTGCTGCTGGGGACTGCCTCAAGAGCTTTCCCAGTGTCTCACAGATGGCCGAAAGAAAGCTCCTCTTGTCCCCTGCTGCAGTTACCTACTGCGAGAAAGCTACTGGCTGGGCCTTTGCTGGAGCAATGTTCTCCTTCATGCTGCCTCTGGAACATAAAGCAGAGCTCCCTGAGGTTTGCCTCCCCACAGCTTCCTGTCACAGCCTGATCTCTTCATCCGTTGCTCCAGCAGCCTGGGAAAGCCTTGCCCCGGGGAGGCTTCCCGCGCTTGCTCCTCAGCCGCGGGGCTGAGCGCTGGGCGGCACAGAGCAAACCCTTCGGCATCCCCAGCCTCCCAGGCAACGCGGACCGCTTCCTTTTTGGGATCTTCAGCCTGGCACAAGGCACTTGCCATGGCAACCAGCTTAGGAAAGAGGACAGAAAATGAGCATCAGGAGGTGCTTTGTTGCTGCTGCAAGCAAGAAGCTCAGACCTGCTCCTGGCTCACCACCGGGCCGTGCCGCACCGTCGCTCTCAGGAGCTCTCAGCGGCACTTCACCTGCTGGGGCTGCTCAGCCTGGAGGGGAGGAGGCTCAGGAGACCTCAGGTTTCCTCCAACTCCCTGAAGGGAGGTTGTAGCTAGGCGGAGGTTGGCCCTTCTCCCAGGCAGCCAGCACTAGAACAAGAGGACACAGCCTCAAGCTGTGCCAGGAGGGTTAGGGCTGGAGGTGAGGAGAAAAGTTCTTCCCAGCAAAGAGAGATTGGCCATGGGGATGTGCTGCCCAGGGAGGTGGTGGAGTCCCCATCCCTGGAGGTGTTTAGGAGAGGCTTGAGAGGGTGCCGGTGCCATGGTTGGAGTTGATTAGATGGTGTTGGGTGATGGGTTGGACTCAATGACCTCAAGGTCTCTTCCAACCTGGTTAATTCCTCTTCTCTTCTCTTCTCTTCTCTTCTCTTCTCTTCTCTTCTCTTCTCTTCTCTTCTTCTTCTCTTCTCTTCTTCTCTTCTTTCTTCTTCCTTCTTTCTTCTTCCACCTCTTCTCTTTCTGCTTCTTCTTCTCTTCTCTCTTCTCTTCCCTTCCCTTCCCTTCCCTTCCCCTTCCTTCCTTCCCTTCCTTCCTTCCCTTCCTTCCTTCCCTTCCATTCCATTCTATGCCATTCCATTCCATTCCATTCCATTCCATTCCATTCCATTCCATTCCATTCCATTCCATTCCATTCCATTCCATTCCATTCCTTTCCTTCACCTTGGGTTGGGTGCAGCCCAGGAGCCTCCTGGGTGCTCAATTCTTGAATCAAAGCTGAAGTGCAGAAGCAGGAAGTTCTAGGAGGAAGTCAGCACAGGGCTGGGTGCTCAGCAGCACGAGGCCCAGCTGATGCAACCTGCAGATGTCAGGGAGGGAACCAGCTCTGAGCTGAACCTGGACTCCATTCTCAGGCAGTCTCCATCTCCTCCACCTCCCCTTTATGGCCTTCTGGTTCCCTGCTTTTAAGCTTTGAAGCAGAAGCAATCTCTGGAGGCCTGGAGTGTTGTGCAGTTACCTGGGGACAGAGGGGGCACGCAGCCTGCAGGCTCTGCATGGAACTGCTAGAACTGATTTTGGGTTGGAACAGGCCTCTGAGCTCAGCCAGCCAACCCCAGCCCAGCCCCACCATGGCACCAAACCCTGGCCCAGGGGCCATGGCCCACAGGAACCCTCCAGCCAGGGGGACTCCACCACCCCCTGGGCAGCCTCTGCCAGGCCCTCACCACTCTGGCACCAAAGACATTTTCCCTCCTCTCCAACCTCAGCCTCCCTGGCACACTCCCCAGGCCCATTCTCTCCTTCTGTCCCCTGAGCCTGGGGACAGAGCCCCCAACCCCCAGCTGCCTGCAGCCTCCTCTCAGGGAGCTGCAGAGAGCAATGAGGTCTCCCCTCAGCCTCCTCTGCTCCAGGCTGAACCCTCCCAGCTCCCTCAGCTGCTCCTCCCAGCCCTACTTCAGACCCTTCCCCAGCTCTGGTGCCCTTCCCTGGCCCTGCTCCAGCTGCCATGAGATGGAGAGGGAAAGTCATCTCAAAGCAGCTGTGCTAAAACAATTCCCAGAGACTGGGAAAAGTCTGTGAGCTAATCCTGCCTGAGGACCAGCACCGAGGAAGACTTGGCACACAGAGATCCCACGAGCTGGGAGATCCTGCCCCTGGCACGATCCTCCCAGGGCCTCCTCGGAGATCCCGCAGCTCGAAGGGACAAGAAATTCGCCACCCGGACTCAAAGGAGGCACATGAGCCCTGGCTGCAAAGGGGGATTTTAGGAGGGCTTCCCAGATCTGGAGGAGCTGCAGTGCACTGAAGTCATCTAGGGTCACTGCCCTAAGGAAGGTGGCTGCAGCCCTCCAGGCTAAACAAACCCCTCCTCTGGGCTGCCTCCAAACCATCACACCTGCTGCAGGTGACACAGGCAGCGAAGCCGTGAGCACAGCGTGCAGGCCGGAGCCAGGCAGTGCAGGCTGGAGCCAGGCGAGTGAGCTGGGAGCCGGGCAGTGAGCTGGAGCCAGGCAGTGAGCCTGGAGCTCAGGCAGTGAGCTGGAGCCAGGCAGCAGAGCTGGAGCGAGCAGTGAGCTGGAGGCCAGAGCAGCGAGCTGGAGCCAGGCCAGTGAGCTGGGAGCCAGGCAGCAGGAGCTGGAGCCTTGAGGCAGGAGAGGAGGAGCCTGAGAGTGGAGAGGAGGAAGAAACCGCTGAGACGGTGAGGCCTGGGGAGACTCTGGCACAGGGCTGCTCAGGAGGCTGTGGCTGCCTCCCTGGCCTGGAGGTGTTGCTGAGACCAGGCTGGATGAGGCCCCTTTGAGCAGCCCTGTGCCAGGTGGGAGGGGTCCCTGCCCAGGGCAGGAGGCGCAGGGCTGAGCTGATCTCTGGAGCTGCCCTGCCAGCCCAACCCGGCCGTGGCTCATGTGGAATTGGATCCTCACTGTCTCCACAGCGTTGGTTCAGCTGGCAAAGGTCTCCTCCAAGAGCACTGAGTCCAACCTTCCCGCCCCGGCAGCGCCGAGCTTGGAGAGGGATTCTGGGCACTGGGGGCCCAGCACTGGAGCCTGTGCTAGCCAGCCGTGGTCCTCAGCAAGGGCAGAGCTGAGGGGAACGAGAACCTGCTCTGCACCCTGCTGGCCACACTCTTCCTCAGCCAGCCCAAGACCCAGTGGCCAATGTCAGCACCGCCCGCCCTCCCCTGGCCGAGCCGCCGCTGGCCTGCGGGGCTTGGCCGCTGGGCAGCCTCCTCCTGGCCCGGGCACTCAGGGGGTGGAGGCTCCTGTCTCCGCAGGCTGCCAGCCTGGGCAGCGGGAGGCGCAGCCAGGGCAGGCACTCCAGGGGAGGGAGGCTCCTGCTCCCCACTGCAGGCTGCACGGCCCGGCAGCGGGAGGTGCCAGCCGGGGGCAGGCACTCGGGAGGTTGACTCAGTGCTCTTGGAGGAGACCTTTGCCAAGCTGGACCAATGCTGTGGAGACAGTGAGGATCCATTCCACATGAGCCACGGCCGAGGTTGGGCTGGGGAGGCAGCTCAGAGATCCAGCTCAGCCCGGCCCCTGCCCTGGGCAGGGACCCCTCCCACCTGGCACAGGGCTGCTCAAAGGGGCCTCATCCGGCCCTGGTCTCAGCAACACCTCCAGGCCAGGGAGGCAGCCTGACCGCCTCCTGAGCAGCCCTGTGGCAGAGTCTCCCCTAGGCCTCCCGTCTCAGCGGTTTCTTCCTCCTCTCCACTCTCAGTCTCCTCTCTGGGCTCAACTACACATGCGCTACCAGCTCACTGTCGCTGGCTCCCGTCACTGCCGCTCCAGCTCGCTGCCTGGCTCCAGCTCACTGCACAGCTCCAGCTCGGCTGCACTGGCTCACAGCTCTGCCTAGCTCAGGCTCATGCCTGGCTCCAGCTCACTGCCTGGCTCCCAGCTCACTCGCCTGTGCTCCAGCTGCACTGACTGGCCCGGCTCCTGCCTGGCTCACGGCTTGCTGCCTGCGTCTGCAGCAGGTGTGATGGTTTGGAGGCAAGCCAGAGGAGGGGTTGTTTAGCCTGGAAGGCACGAGCTAAATTCTCTTCAGGAGTGTGCTCTAGTGGCTTCAGGCTCTGCAGCATCCCCTCAGGTCTGGGAGGCCCTTCTAAATATCCCCTTGGGAGCGAGGGCTCAGTGCTCTTTGAGTCCCGGGTGGCGAATTTCTGCTCCCCGAGCCGGGGATCTCCAGGAGGCTGGGAGGATCGTGAGGGGCAGGATGTCCCAGCTCGTGGGATCTCTCTTGTGGCCAAGTCTCTCGGTGCGGTCATCAGGCAGGTTAGCTCAGAACTTTTACAGTCTCCGGGAATTGTTTCGCCCACAGCTGCTTTGAGATGACTTTCCAGCCATCTGTGGCGGCTGGAGCAGGAGCCAGGAAGGGCTTCTGGAGGCTGAGGAAGGGTCTGGAGAAGCAGGGCTGGGGAGGGCTTGCAGCTGAGGAGCTCAGAGGGGGTTCGCCCTAGGAGCAGGAGGCTGAGGGAGACCTCAGCTGCTCTCTGCAGCTCCCTGAGAGGAGGCTGCAGGCAGCTGGGGGTTGGGCTCCTGTCCCCGGGCTCAGGGGACAGAAGGAGAGGAACTGGCCTGGGTTGTGCCAGGGAGGCTGAGGTTGGAGAGGAGGGAAAATGTCTTTGGTGCCAGAGTGGTGAGGGCCTGGCAGAGGCAGCCTTGGGGGTGGTGGAGTCCCCCTGGCTGGAGGGGTTCCTGTGGCCATGGCCCCTGGGCAGGGGTTTGGTGCCTGGTGGGGCTGGGCTGGGGTTGGCTGGCTGAGCTCTGAGGCCTGTCGTTCAACCCAATCAGTTCTGTAGTTCCATGCCAGAGCCTGCAGGCTCGTGCCCCCTCTGTCCAGGTAACTGCACAACACTCCCAGGCCTCCAGAGATTGCTTCTGCTTCAAAGCAAAAAAGCAGGGAAACCAAAGCCATAAAGGGGAGGTGGAGGAGGATGGAGACTGCCTGAGAATGGAGTCCAGGTTCAGCTCAGAGCTGGTTCCCTCCCTGACATCTGCAGGGGTTGCATCAGCTGGGCCTCGTGCTGCTGAGCACCCAGCCCTGTGCTGATTCTCCTGAGCGCTTCCTGCTTCCCTGCCACGCTGGCTGATTCAAGCACCAGGCAGGCCCAGGAGGCTCTGGAGGCTGCACCCAACCCAAAAGGTGAAGGAGAGAGATGGAATGGAATGGAATGGAATGGAATGGAATGGAATGGAATGGAATGTGAATGGATGAATGGAATGGAATGGCATAGAAAGAGATGAGGAAGGGAAGGAAGGGAGGGGAAAGGAAGGAAGGAAGAGAAGAAAGAGAAGAAAAAGAAGGAAAAAGAAAAAGAAAGAAAGAGAAAGAAAAAGAAAAAGAAGAGAAAGAAGAAGAAGAAGAAGAAGAAGAAGAAGAAGAAAGAAGAAGAAGAAGAAGAAGAAGAAGAAGAGAAGAGAAGAGAAGAGAAGAGAGAGAAAGAGAAGAAGAGAGAAGAGAAGAGAAGAGAAGAGGAATTAACCAGGTTGGAAGAGACCTTTGAGGTCATTGAGTCCAACCCATCACCTTTACCCATCTAATCAACTCAACCATGGCACCAAGCACCCTCTCAAGCCTCTTCTGGAACACCTCCAGGGATGGGGACTCCACCACCTCCTGGCGGCACATCCCATGGCCAATCTCTCTTGCTGGGAAGAACTTTCTCCTCACCTCCAGCCTAACCCTCCTGGCACAGCTGTGAGGCTGTGTCCTCTTGTTCTAGTGCTGGCTGCCTGGGAGAAGAGACCAACCTCCGCCTGGCTACAACCTCCCTTCAGGGAGTTGGAGAAACCCTGAGGTCTCCCTGAGCCTCCTCCCCTCCAGGCTGAGCAGCCCCAGCAGGTGAAGTGCCGCTGAGAGCTCCTGAGAGCGGCGGTGCGGCACCGGCCCGGTGGTGAGCCAGGAGCAGGTCTGAGCTTCTTGCCTTGCCATAGCAACAAAGCACCTCCTGATGCTCATTTCTGTCCTCTTTCCTAAGCTGGTTGCCATGGCAAGTGCCTTGTGCCAGGCTGGAAGATCCCAAAAGGAAGCGGTCCGCGTTGCCTGGGAGGCTGGGGATGCCGAAGGGGTTTGCTCTGTGCCGCCCAGCGCTCAGCCCCGCGGCTGAGGGGAGGCGGCGAGGAAGCCTCCCCGGGGCAAGGCTTTCCCGAGGCTGCTGGAGCAACGGATGAAGAGATCAGGCACAATAGGGTGCTGTGGGAGAGCAAACCTCAGGGGGAGCTCTGCTTTATGTTCTCAGAGGCAGCATGAAGGAGAACATTGCTCCAGCAAAGGCCCAGCCAGTAACTTTCCGCAGTAGGTAACTGCAGCAGGGGACAAGGGAAGGCTCCCGGCGGCCATCTGTGAGACACTGGGAAAGCCTTTGAGGCAGTCCCCAGCAGCAGCCTTCTCCCCAAGCTGGAGAGATGTGGGTTTGGTGGGTGAGCTCTGCAGTGGATGAAGAGGTGGTTGGATGATCACATCCAAAGGGCAGTGGTCAATGGCTCCAGACGGAGACAGGTGACAAGTGCTGTCCCTCAGGGGTCTGCACTGGGACCACTGCTGTTCAATAGCTTCACCAGTGCCACAGAGAGAGACTGAGGCACCCTGAGCAAGCCTGCAGCTGGCACCAAGCTGGGTGCTGGGCCTGGTAAGGCTGAAGGGCAGGATGGAGCCTTCCAGAGGGACCTGCACAGGCTGCAGAAGGTGCCTGAGGAGAACCTCAGGAGGCTCAAGGAGGCAAAGTGCAAGGTCCCTGCACCTAGCTGAGGGCAACCCTCAGCATCCATCCAGGCTGGGGTGAGGAGACTGAGAGCAGCCCTGCAGAGAAGGCCTTGGGGGAAGCTGGGGGCAGCAGCTGGCCAGGAGGCAGCAATGGGCACTGGCAGCACAGGAGGCCAGGGCAGCCTGGGCTGCAGCCAGAGCAGTGTGGCCAGAGCTGGAGAGAGGATCCTGCCCCTCTGCTCTGGTCTGGGGAGACCTCAGCTGCAGGGCTGGGGCCAGCTGTGGGGCCCCCAGCACAAGAGAGACCTGGAGCTGATGGAGAGGCTCCAGAGGAGGTCACAAAGATGATCAGAGGCTGCTGAACCTCTGCTGTGGGCACAGGCTGGGAGAGTTGGGGCTGTGCAGCCTGGAGGGGAGAAGGCTAGGGAGCCCTCAGAGCTGCAGTGCAATACCTGCAGGGGAGCTGCAGGCAGCTGGGGAGGGCACTGTGCAGAAGGGGCTGTGGGGCTAGGCCAAGGGGCAAGGGTTTGGAACTGGAGCAGGGCAGAGGCAGGTTGGACACCAGGAGGAAGCTGTGCAGAGGGAGGCTGGGGAGACACTGGCACAGGCTGCCCAGGGAGGTGGTTGAGGCTCCATGCCTGGAGCCATTCAGGCTCAGCCTGGCTGTGTCCCTGGGCAGCCTGCTCTGGCTGGAGGGGTCCCTGCCCATGGCAGGGGGCTGCACAGGATGCCCTTGGAGGGTCCCTCCCCAGCCAGCTGCCATCTGTGAAGCTGTAGCTCATCAAGATGGATGTTTCCAAACTGTAGGTAGAGCCTGGACCTACAGCTGCTGACCAGTTCAGTTCCCAGCGAAACCCCTGGTGCAGGTTTGTCTGCCCCACAGGGAGCAGGGGCTGGGACTCTCCTCTTGCAGAGGTGGAAAGGGATGACAATACAAGGAGTCATTTTTGGGGTCACAGCACCTACAAAAAAACAGTGATGCACCTTCCCAGGCTGAACCTAAGCAGGCAGTGAGAGCTGATGACTGCAGAAGCGTGGCCATGACTTACAGCCTCCCACTGCAAGCTACAGCCAGCTTGGTGAGACAGCCAGGGAAGGCTGAAGGCTTTGGACTGATGGAAGAGCTCTCCAGGCTGCAGCTGCAGGCTGTGTTTGGCAGCATGAGGGTGCTCTGCTTTTCCTCTTTGCTGCTGCATGGCATGCTAGTGGGCCCAGAAACCAGGCTGCCTTCCTCCTGGGAAGCAGAGCTGGCAGCGGGCAGCAGCACTGCAGCAGCAGCTCCAGAGTGTCTAGAAGGCTCTGCCTGCCTTGAGATTTGCTGGAGGGCACAGGAGCTGCTGCCTGGTGGGTAGCTGGTGGAGTGGGTTGCCACTCCAGCTGGAGGCACAATGGGATCATAGCATCATAGAGTGGCTCAGGTTGGAGGGAGCTCAGAGACCCTCTGCTCCAAGCCCCTGCCATGGGCAGGGACACCTCCCACCAGCACAGGCTGCTCAGGGCCTCATCCAGCCTGGCCTTGATACACCCCAAGGGAGGAGGCAGCCACAGCCTCCCTGGGCAGCCTGGGCCAGAGTCTCCCCAGCCTCACTCCCAACAACTTCTTCCTCAGCTCCACTCTCACCCTGCTCTGCCTCAGCTCCAAACCCTTCCCCTGGGCCTGGCTCCAGACCCCCTCAGCAGAAGTCTCTCTGCAGCCTTCCTGCAGGATCCCTTCAGCTCCTGGCAGGCAGCTCTGGAGGTGCCCCTGGAGCCTTCTCCTCTGCAGGCTGCACAGCCCCAGCTCCCTCAGCCTGTGCTCCCAGCAGAGCTGCTCCAGCCCTGGCAGCATCTTTGTGGCCTCCTCTGGCCTCCCTCCAGCAGCTCTGTGTCCTTCTGCTGCTGGGGACAGCAGAGCTGGAGGCAGGATTGGAGGGGAGGTCTGAGCAGAGCAGAGCCCAGGGGCAGAATCCCCTCTGCTGCCCTGCTGCCCACCCTGCTCTGGCTGCAGCCCAGCACACAGCTGCCTGAGGGCTGCAGGAGGCACTGCTGGCTCCTGGGAGCTGCTCAGCACCCAGCACCCGAGGCCTTTCCTTCAGGGCTGCTCCCAAACCAGCCTGGATTTGGATGAGTTAGCAGAGCATCCTTCTTGTGGTGTCATTTGCACTGCAAGAAGAGGATCCTGTCCTCCAGAGGCCTCAGACAGGCCATTGTCCTGGGATTAAACTCAAGCTTAGAAAGGAAGACTCTCTTCATGCAGAATGACCTCACAGGCAGGCTGGAACCTGCTCCCTGGGGGTGTTCCAGGCCAGGCTGGATGAGCAGCCTGTGCTGGTGGGAGGTGTCCCTGCCCATGGCAGGGGCTTGGAGCTGGCTGAGCTTTGAGCTCCCTTCCAACCCATGCTGTGCTTCTGTGAATCTGATCCTCATTGTTTTGATAGGATTATGGAATTGGTTGAGTTGGAAAAGGCCTCTGAGATCCTCGAGTCCAAACCTTTCCTTAGGGCACAAAGCCAAATTCACTCTGGAAAAGGTCTAAGAAGAGCAGAGGGGAAAATGAGAGCTGGGAACACCCTCCAGAAGCAGAGTGTTGGAACCAGGTGATCTCTGAAGGCTCCTTCTAACCCAAAGCAGCCTGTGATTGAGTGGCTGTGAGTCAGCACTAGGTGATGCCACCTCTGTCTGCATACAACAAGTAGTCCTCAGCTATCTGATGTGATCTGGCACTGAAGAATCAGCAGGAAAGAGGCAGCTCTGCTCCTATCTTCTGCTGTTCCCTGCTTCTTGTGGGTCACTAGGGAGCCCCCAAAGCATGCAGCCTATGAGGGACCTAGCTGGGGGTGTTTAGCCTGGAGGAGGCTCAGGGGAGACCTTCTTGCTCTCTCCAACTCCCTGAAGGGAGGTTGTACCAGGTGGGGGTTGGGCTCTTCTCCCAGGCAAGCAGCACCAGAACTAGAGGACACAGTCTCAAGCTGTGCCAGGGAGGTTCAGGCTGGAGGTGAGGAAGAAGTTCTTCCCAGCAAGAGAGATTTGCCATGGGAATGTGCTGCACCAGGGGAGGTGGTGGAGTCCCCATCCCTGGAGGTGTTCAAGGAGAGCCTGGCTGAGGCCCTTGGTGTCATGGTCTGGTTGATCAGTTGGGGTTGGGTGATAGGTTGGACTCGGTGATCTTGGAGGTCTCTTCCAGCCTGGCTGATTCTGTGACTCTGCTGCTCAGCCACCGCTGTGCCTGTTCCACCTCCCCTTTGGTTCTCCTCCTCGCCAAGTCCTTCTGGACCACCTAGGTACTGAAACCCCACCAGCTCCACTTCTCAGGCGGATTCCTGCCCTCTGCGGCGCCCCTGCCCGCCCGGCAGCAGCGGCCGGAACAAGCCGGGGCAGAGGCCGTGCGTGCGGCTGCCTGCGGAGCAGCCCGGCGCCCCGCAGCCCGCCGCCGGCCGCCCGCACCGGGCAGCCGCGCCCTGCCAGCCGCGGGGCCCGCTGCCCCGCACAGCCCACAGCTCCCGGAGGGCTTGGTAGAAGCGAGCGAAGAGTTTGAAGGTAGGTTAAGGCTTCATCGGCGGCGGCGGTGTGTTGTCTGGGGCTGCCGGGCTGCGGCCGGGCTCGCCCGAAGCGCTCGGGCAGGCTTGGCTGCGCTGCTGCAACACGGCGCAGGGACCTGAAGGGACCTGCACGGCTCTCTCCGGGCTGGCCTCAGAACTCGCTTCAGCTACTCACGCTACCAGCTCTGCAGGGCAGGAGCTGCCTTTGTGTGATGTGTCACAGCCAGCATCTGCAACAATGGTTTCTAGATCCAGTTGCAGATCACTAGATCCTTTTCTCCTGGGAGCGAGGAACTGTGGCAGCCTGCTCAGAGCAGAGCCGGCAGGGCTCTGCCACGGGCCCAGGGTGGCTGCGGTGTGACGTTCTGCATCAAAGCTTGGCCACTTCTCTTAGAGGAGCGGCTGAGGGAGCTGGGGGGGGTCAGCCTGGAGCAGAGGAGGCTGAGGGAGACCTCATTGCTCTCTGCAGCTCCCTGAGAGGAGGCTGCAGGCAGCTGGGGGTTGGGCTCTGCTCCCCAGGCTCAGGGGAGAGAAGGAGAAGAACTGGCCTGGAGTTGTGCCAGGGGAGGCTGAGGTTGGAGAGGAGGCAAAATGTCTTTGGTGCCAGAGTGGTCAGGGACTGCAGAGGCTGCCCAGGGGGGTGGTGGAGTCCCCATGGCTAGAGGGGTTCCAGAACCCTGTGGCCATGGCAGCTGGTGCCATGGTTGGGTGGCCATGGTGGGGTTGGGTTGGTGTTGGACTGGATGAGCTTGGAGGTCCCTAGAGGTGTTCGAGAAGCTGTGGATGTGGTGCTTCAAGCTGTCATGTAGTGGTCAGTATCACAGTATCACATGGTAGCTGGGTTACAGTCAGACTCAGTGGTGGTCTGAAGGCTCTTTTCCAGCCTGAAGGATTCTCCTGCTGCGTGCTCCGGGCCCAGCCGGTGCCCCAATGCCACCCCCCGCCCAGACTGGCAGGGGAACCACGGTGCCTGAGGGGGAGAAAGGTTTGCCAACAGGCCAGCTGCGACAGGATGGGGAAGCGCTGCACTGACAGACCTCAACTCATGGCATGAAGCTTGAGCCCACCAAGGTTTCCTAGCTCCTGTGGGACCCCAACAGGACCAGAGGGAGCCTCCCACCGTGCTCAGACCGCTGCCTGCCATGGAAGGCTCAGTTCATGCAGCATCACTGCTGCCCAGCCCTGCAGCACCCCAGCTGTCCCATGCAGAACCCATTCAGGTGTCCGGTCCCCTGTGCCCTGTCTCAATAGCTCCTGACTCGCTTGGGGTGGCGCTTTTCCTAGGCCTTTCCGGGGACCTGCTACGAGCACCCGGCGAGCTGGGTTCCGCCTGCAGGCTATCAGCGAACCACCACGTCTCAGTTTGCCTTTCCTCCCTCAAACGCGCGGTGTGCCGGCCTCCGCGGGCAGCCTGTGCGGGCAGCCGAGGCTCGGCCCGGCCCGGGGCAGTGCCCGGCCTCCGCGGGCAGCCTGTGCGGGCAGCCGAGGCTCGGCCCGGCCCGGGGCAGTGCCCGGCCTCCGCGGGCAGCCTGTGCGGGCAGCCTCGGCCCGGGGCAGTGCCCCGGCGTGCGGCCTGCAGGTGGAGGGCACGGCCGCGGCTCTCCTCGCCGCGGTACCGGCAGGGCCGTGCGCTATCGACGGCAGCAGCTCTGCTCCCGCAGCCGGCGCAGGGCCCGGCAGCGCTGGGCAGGGGCAGTGAGCTGCTCTCCCACCCCGAACCCCGCGTAGGAGCCATCTCTGCCGCCTCCGGGCGCTGCCGCGGGGAGAGCAGCCCCGCAGCCGCAGGGGAGGGCGGCCCGAAGGCAGCGCGCGGGAGGCGGTGGGCGCCTGCAGCGCGGCTCCGGCCAGGCCTTCCCCTCGGCCCGGCGCTTCCCAGGAGGGGCCGTCGCGGGGCCGGCAGCAGAGTCCCGGCCCTGGGGACGGCCGGCCAAAGCCTCGCAGCCCCCGGGGAGGGGGCGCAGGGGAGCGGGGACGGCAGCGGCACCGCGGTGACCCTCCCGGGCGAGGCGGCGGCCGGCGCCCTGCCCCCTCTCCCAGCTCCCCGCCGCCCCAGGACCACCCCGGGGCCGCCCCGCGGCCAGGCCGCGGTGGGCGGGCGGCGGCCGCTGATTGACAGGCAGCGCGGCCCACCGGGAGGGCGGTGGCGGCGGGGGCCGCCTATCAGGGGCGGCCGCTGCTCGCGGCGGGGCGGGGCGCTGGGCGGGGGCCGCGGCCGCCGGCGGGGCGCGCTCCCGCCTGCCGCGCTCCCCCGCACGCACATTGTCCGGGCGGCGGCAGCAGCGACGGCGGTAGCGGCACAGCGCCCCGGCGCCCGGTGCCAATGCGGGGCGGGCGCGGCACGCCGGGGGCGCCTCCACCACCGCGGTGGAAACTTCGCCTTGCCGCTGGGCCGACGAGCGGCTGAACCCCCGGCGGGGCCGGGCCGGGCCGGGCGGGGAGGAGCGGCGCAGAGCGGCGGCGGCGGCGGCCGGGGAGGGCGGAGGAGCGGTTTCGTCCGCCTTGGCGCCGGGGGGGTGCCTCGTCTCGTTTGATTCGTCTCCGTTGGAACCAAACCCACAGAATAATCTTATCCCGCTTTAAACTTCCGCGCCTCGCATCCCGCCTGCCGGGGTGGGCGAGCCGGTGAGTGACCGCCGGGAACGGGGCTGGGGGTGGAACGGGGCTGGGGGTGGGACGGGACGGGACGCGCCGTCGCGGGGGCTGCACCCAGCGCCTGGGCGGGGCCGGGCCGGCACTGCCGCCGCCGCCGCCACCTGTTAGCGGGGCGGCTGCCCCCGAGCCCCGGGAAGTTTGTGCCCCCTGTGCCGGGGCTGCCTCTGCCCTGCCCCAGGGGAGGGAGGGAGCCCTGGTGCGGTGGGCAGCGGCGGGGCCGGGAGCTGCTGGGGGCGGTGTCGCGGAACCCACCTGCCCGCGCCATGACTCTGCTGCCTGGGCGCTGCCCGACGGCCCCGGCCCCGGGCAGCGCCGCCATGGGGGCACCAAGGCACCGCTGCCCCTTCGCCTCTGCACCCCCATGCGGCCCTCCTTCGCCCTTCTTGTCCCCGCTTGGGCCCTTCTTCCTCCCTCTTGCACCCCCTTGGGCCACCATAGACCCTCTTTTCCCCTGCCCTCTGTCTCCTGCTCCTTCTTCCTCGTTCACCTCCTTCCTGCTCTTCCAGCCTTGACCAAGCTGCAGCCCCATTCCATGTCTTCCCGCTCCCCATCGTGTACCTTAACTGCAGCCCTCTCGACCCCCTCTCCCTTCCCTCCCTCACACCTCCAGTTTGATAGCCCCCTCCAGCCCCTCTTCCTGACACACCCAGTTCGCAGCCCCTTGCACCCTCCTTCCCACCTCCCCTTGCACTCTCCCCAGAGCCTGGAGCCCCCCCCGAGCCCCTGTGATGCTCCCAGAGGAGAGCCCTGGAGCCCCCCAGAGCCCCTGTGATGCTCCCAGAGGAGAGCCCTGGAGCCTCCCCAGAGCCCCTGTGATGCTCCCAGAGGAGAGCCCTGGAGCCCCCCCCAGAGCCCCTGTGATGCTCCCAGAGGAGAGCCCTGGAGCCCCCTCCTCTGCCAAAGTGTGTGCCTGCCAGGCTCTGGCTGCCCCCCCCCCCCAGCAGCCCCCCTGAGGAGAGCCCAGCCTCCTGGCAGTGCCAGGCCCTTGCAGGGCAGAGGGGGGGGCACATGTAAGCCGTGCTCCCCCCGTTCCTGTGAGCTTCCCCCTTGCCCCTGGAGCTGCTGGCACCTCTCGTGCTGCCAGGGGCACTGGAGCGGGCGCTGCTCTTGCCCTGCCTGCTCCTCTGAGGGCATCCTGGGGTGCAGGGTGCCAGCTGCTCACCCTCAGGCGGGGGCAGCTCAGCTGGTGGCTTGCTTGGCCCCCGGGGGTCCAGGCTGCAGTTGTGTTTGGGCTGCCTGGAGCGGGGGAGGCAGCCAGGAGCCCAAAGGGCTGCTGAGACACTGCAGAGCCCTGGCGAGCGCTGGAGGGATGCTGGGCCCTGGGTGGGCTGCGGCCTGCAGCTCCTCTGTGCTCTGATGGTGAGTGCTGGGGGAGGTCAGGGCAGCAGGAGCACAAGCCCTTGGGACCAGGCACAGAGCAAGAGGGGGTGTGTGCCTGCAGAATCAGGGGGCAGAAGCTCCTCACCTCCCTCCCTGCCTGTGCCCTGGGCATTTTCAGGTGCTCAGAGTGGAGCCTGAAGGTTTCCCCCTGATGCCCTCCACTGTTCTGTAGCAAACATTTGGTGCAATGAGTGTGACAGCTCATAGTGTCATAGCATCAGTCAGGGTTGGAAGGGACCCCAAGGATCAGCCAGTTCCAACCCCCCTGCCATGGGCAGGGACACCCCACACTAGATCAGCCTGGCCACAGCCTCATCCAGCCTGGCCTTAAACACCTCCAGGGACGGGGCCTCAACCACCTCCCTGCACAACCCATCCCAGGGCTTCACCACTCTCATGGGGAAGAACTTCCTCCCCACCTCCAGCTTCAGTCCATCCCCCCTAGTCCCATCACTGCCTGAGATCCTGAGCAGTCCCTCCCCAGCCTTCCTGGAGCCCTCTTCAGATCCTGGAAGGCCACAATGAGGTCACCTGGGAGCCTTCTCTTCTCCAGACTGAACAGCCCCAACTCCTTCAGTCTGTGCTCACAGGAGAGGTGCTCCAGCCCTCTGCTCCTCCTCCTGGCCCTGCTCTGGACACCTTCCAGCACCTCCAGATCCCTCTTGGAATAGGGCTCCAGAACTGGAGGCAGTACTCCAGGTGGGGTCTCCCCAGGGCTGAGCAGAGGGGCAGAATCCCCTCCCTTGCCCTGCTGGCCACACTTCTCCTGCTGCAGCCCAGGCTCTGATTGGCTTTCCGGGCTGCAAGTGCACACTGAGAGCTCCTGTTGAGCTTCTCCTCCCCCAGCACCCCCAAGTCTCTCTCCTCAGGGCTGCTCTCCAGCCAGTCCCTGCCCAGCCTGGAGTTGTGCCTGGGGTTGCCTCCACCCAGCTGCAGGACCCTGCCCTTGGTCTTGTTGAAGCTCCTGAGGTTGGCTTGTGCCCACCTCTGCAGCCTGTCCAGGTGCCTCTGGATGGATCCTTCCCTCCAGCTGTCTGCTGCACCACACAGCTTGGTGTCACCAGCAACCTGCTGAGGCTGCACTCAGTGCCACTGCCCATGGCACCCACAGAGATGTTGAACAAGCCTGGTGCCAGGCCTGATCCCTGAGGGACTCTGCTTGTCCCTGGCCTCCACTGGGACATGGACCACAAGCCAGTTCTTAGCTGCCTCTTCCCTGGAGGTGTTAAGAGGGGATTGGATGTGGCACTTGGTGCCATGGTTTAGTCATGAGGTCTGTGGTGACAGGTTGGACTTGGTGATCTTTGAGGTCTCTTCCAACCTTGGTGATTCTGTGTGATTCTGCCCAGGACTGCCAGTGCAGCAGCAGTGGCTTGACCCAAGTCAAGATCCCCCAAGGCCCAAGACTTGGGTCAAGCCATTGCCTATTTCAGTGGCCTAGGTCATGTCTGTAGCCTTGGTGGTGTGGAGCTGCCCCCAGGGAGGTCATTGAGATGCAGCAGGGCTCCAGGTTCCTGCTGAGGCTGTGTGGTGATGGAGCAGAGGTTCTTCAGCCCTTGGCCTCCTTCTCTGGACTCACTCCAACAGCTCTGTGTCCTTATGTTGGGGACAGCAGAACTGGATGTGGTGTGTGAGGTTGGGAATGCCCTCTCTTGCCCTGCTGGCCACGCTCCTCTGGGTGCAGCCAGCACATGGGTTGCCCTCTGGGCTGCATGAGGGGCTGCTGGCTCCTGGGGAGCTTCTCATCAGTCAAACCTCGAGGAAAAACAATCACTGTGCTCTTTTTCACAGCATCACACAGAATCACCAAGGTGGGAAGAGACCTCAAAGATCACCAAGTCCAACCTGTCACCACAGACCTCATGACCAGACCATGGCACCAAGTGCCACATCCAGTCCCCTCTTGAACCCCTCCAGGGATGGTGACTCCACCACCTCCCTGGGCAGCACATCCCAAGGGCCAATCTCTCTCAGTGAAGAACTTTCTCCTCCCCTCCAGCCTAAATTTCCCCTGGCACAGCTTGAGACTGTGTCCTCTTGTTCTGGTGCTGGCTGCCTGGGAGAAGAGCCCAACCCCCACCTGGCTACAACCTCCCTTCAGGGAGTTGCAGAGAGCAATGAGGTCTCCCCTGAGCCTCCTCTTCTCCAGGCTAAGCAACCCCAGCTCCCTCAGCCTCTCCTCACAGGGCTGTGCTCCAGACCCCTCCCCAGCCTTGTTGCCCTTCTCTGGACACCTTCAAGTCTCTCAATGTCCTTCCTAACCTGAGGGGCCCAGAACTGGACACAGGACTCAAGGTGTGGCCTAACCAGTGCTGAGCACAGGGCACAATGACCTCCCTGCTCCTGCTGGCCACACTGTGCCTGATGCAGGCCAGGATGCCATTGGCCCTCTTGGCCCCCTGGGCACACTGCTGGCTCATGTTCAGGCAGCTGTCAATCAGCACCCCCAGGTCCCTCTCTGCCTGGCTGCTCTCAGCCACTCTGCCCCCAGCCTGTAGCTCTGCCTGGGGTTGCTGTGGCCAAAGGGCAGCCCTTGGCACTTGTACTTGTTGAATGCCATCCTGTTGGCCTCTGCCCATCTGTGCAGCCTGGCAAGGTCCCTCTGCAGAGCCCTTCTGCCCTCTGACTGACCAACATCTGCCCCCAGCTTGGTGTCATCTGCACATTTGCTGATGACTGTCTCAATGCCCTCATCCAGATCATCAGTGAAGACATTGAAGAGGCTGGGGCCCAGCACTGATCCCTGGGGCACACCACTGGTGCCTGGCTGCCAGCTGGCTGTGGCACCATTCACCACCACTCTCTGGGCTCAGCCTCCAGCCAGTTCCTCACCCAGCTCAGAGTGCTGCTGTCCCAGCCAGGGGCTGACAGCTTGGCCAGGAGGTTGCTGTGGGGGACGGTGTCAAAGGCCTTGCTGAGGTCCAGGCAGACTCCATCCACAGCCTGCCCCACGTCCAGCAGGCAGTCACCTGGGCATGGAAGGAGATCAGGTTGGTGAGGCAGGACCTGCCCTTCCTGAATCCCTGCTGGCTGAGCCTGACCCCTTGGCCATCCCGCAGGTGCACAGTGACTGCCCCCAAGATGATCTGCTCCATAGTGATGGTCTGATGATGGCCTGACTTGGTGGCTTTGACAACCCCAGGTCTGAGGGCTCTCAAGGGGGTTCCCTTACTACTATGTTGGGCCAGAGAGGGGAGAAAACAGGATCAAAATTTGCTATTTTACCTTTTCTTTCCCCCCCTGGTTTTCCTGGGGAGGGTTGGAGAAGGTACCCAGGAAGCTGCTCCCTGTGCGAGGGAGGTGCTGAGGCACCGCTGTCCTCTGGCCATCTCTCACCCAACAGCAATACGTAACT
>JAWKAJ010000248.1:0-20129 GCA_033816785.1 Picus viridis
CGGCGCCTGACGCCGTTCCGTTCCCCACGGTGCCTGCGAGCCGCCGTCCTTTGGTGGGGAAGGGGTCCCGGCGCATTCGGGGCGCTTGCTGTGCGGTTTCTGGTGTCGCTGCCGGCCGGGACTCCCAGGTGTGTTCCTTCCGGGGTCTGTAGGTGATCTGGGGGCATCCGCAGGGCTTTTGGGGGTGAGAGAGGAGGTGTGGGGGCACCTCAAAGGCTCTGGGGATAGCTAAAGCTCTCGTGGGGTCATCTAAAAGGGTCAAGGGTCGTGTAGAGGCATGGAAATAGCTGAGAGCTGAAGGCGGACCACCCCATAATTCCCTCAGCTTCCTCTTCAGCCACTCCTCATGAAGCTTCTTATCCAGCCCCTTCCCCAGATTTGTTGCCCCTCTCTGGGCACGCTCTATCGCCTCCATGTCCTGGGGAGCACCACTTGTGCCCGGCCGGCCACCGGATGGGTTTAACTGGGTTCCCCCCCGCTCTCGGGGCCCAGTCATCCATCCCATTCTGTTATCCAGCTATCCTTTTGAAAGCAATAGATCTGAAAAAAGAAGGAGCAGAGAAGGCAAGTTGAAGGTGCCAACGTTGCAGTACCCTCAGTTCTTGTGGTACCCTCTGTGAGATCCTTAGCCATTGGACTTAAAAGCCCACAATTCCTGTAGGATTCCCACTTCCTACTTAATAATATCAAGCAGTTTGTGGTTTGGTTGTTTTGGGTTTTTTTTCTTTTCTCTTGCTGTGCTGCAAAGATTTGGATAGGAATTTCTAGGTAGTAATTAGAGCCAGAGCAAGCCTGTAATTGCCCTGGGAATGCAGTGAAAACCTTTTGGGAATTGGTTCTGCTGTGTTACTCCTAAAGCTATGAACACACTCACACACACACACACACACACAGACACAGATAGTTGTTAACAGAGTTTCTTTGTGCTTTCCAGGTCTGGTGCATTCAGACTCGCAGGATCTTCCTGGGCCATCCAATTACAGTTTCTGTTGACACTTCTCAGCTCTTGCCTCCAGTTTGCTGGCAGAGGATGTTGGGTTTGTGGGTCCTGGCAGCGACAGTTTTCCAAAGAGGAGCTCTAAGGCCAGCTGCAAGGTTAGTTTTGGATTCTCCTGGGGTGCCTGTGCTTGAAACCCCCAGTCTGCAGCCCAGGCCCTGCAGAGTGGTGCTCGCAGGAGCTGTGTGCAAGTCTGCCATGGCCTCAGAAGGCTGTGCAGCTGTTAAACCTTTTCTTTTGTTGAGGCACAGTCTTTCTGAATTCTTTTCTTTGATGTTTTTATGTTTTTTCCCCCCAGGGTCATGTGAAACTGTCTGATTTTGGGCTAAGCACGGGTGTAAAGAAGGCTGAGAGAGCTGGGCTGTTCCGGACCCTCGCACACAACCCACCAAGTGACTTCTGTGAGTACAAGCTGTCCTTGTTCAACACGGAAATAGCTGAGAGCTGAAGCCGGACCACCCCATAATTCCCTCAGCTTCCTCTTCAGCCACTCCTCATGAGGCTTGTTATCCAGACCCTTCCCCAGCTTTGTTGCCCTTCTCAGTGAGGCTTTGGGGGCTCTACGGAGTCCCTGTTGTGTCTTGGTTCTGCTGTGGGATTGGTAGTGACTCGGTGGTCCGGTTTTGGTGGCTGCAGGGCAGCAGGTCCCCACAGGCCTGTGCCTTGCTTTATGTTCCACAGCTCTTGGCCAGCCAGGAGCCCCAGGGGAAGGGAATTTCAGCATGTGGCTGGTTAGTGGAGGAGGCTTCCTGAAGAATGGCTTTGGGTGTTGTTTAGGTGTTGTTTTTATGGTTGTCTGACTCTTGTTTTCTGTCCTTTTTTTTTCAGGGAGCTTAACTGCTTTGCCTGAGGACAAGTTGCAGACTTGTGTTTGGCCTCAGCCACAGAGCCCGACAGGGAGCGGGATGCTTTGGGGTCAGAATGTGGAGCTGTTGGAAACCAAATAGCTGAGAGCTGAAGCCGGACCTCACCATAATTCCTTGAGCTTCCTCTTCTGCCACTCCTCATGAGGCTTGTTATCCAGACCCTTCCCCAGCTCTGTTGCCCTTCTCTGGACACGCTCTCTCGCCTCCATGTCCTGGGGAACACCTCTTGTGCCCGGCCGGCCATTGGCTGTGTTTAACTCTGTTCCTCCCTGCTCTCAGCCCAGTCATCCATCCCATTCTGTTATCCAGGAATCTTTTTGAAAGCAATGGATCTGAAAAAAAAAGTGGTAGAGAAGGGAAGGTGAAGCTGCCAACATTGCAGTGCCCTCAGTTCTTGTGGTACCTCTCTGTGAGATCCTAAGCTATTTGACTTCGGGCTGCGGTGGCGGCTGGGCTCGCCACGCTTCCTGAACACACAGCGGCACTCGGGCGGCCCTGTCTTCACGTGCCTACGGCTCGTGAGGCCAGCGCCTTCGGCGGCGGAATTTAAACAACGGGCAGCGGTTCGCACAGCTCTGCTCGGCAGCAGCCCCTTCGGAACAGCACCGGGACCAGCGGCCGCTTGGGCGGCTTTTCGCGCTTCTCCTCTTCGGGCTGCGGTGGCGGCTGGGCTCGCCACGCTTCCTGAACACACAGCGGCACTCGGGCGGCCCTGTTCACGTGCCTACGGCTCGTGAGGCCAGCGCCTTCGGCGGCGGAATTTAAACAACGGGCAGCGGTTCGCGCGGCTCTGCTCGGCAGCAGCCCCTTCTCTGGTACTCTCTCGTGCTCTCATGCGCCGCCGCACTTTTTCTAAATTTTTGACCAGTGGGTGGTGTGTCCAGGGGCAGCCACGGCCGTGGCCAGGGGCAGCATGGTTATAACGCGCAGCAAAATCTCCTTTAAAAAATCAGTGTCGACCCAGACTGAGGTAGAACACAAGCAGGTAGCTGTCCAGGTATCTGGCTGTAGTGAGTGCTGGGGCCTGGCTCTTGAGATGCAGGGTAGTGGGGGCAACTCTTGCATTAGGTGTGAGCAGATTGGCTATCTGCTCGACCTTGTGGCCAGACTAAAGGATGAGGTTGCTAGTCTTAGAGATGTATGGGATTGTAGAAAAGTGATGAGCCACAGGAGGAAAGAGATGAACCCGAGTAAGCAGGCTCCCCAGGATCCCCCAGCGGAGACTGGTTGTTCGAAAAGCAGAGGGGAATGGATACAGGTTCCTCTCAAAGGACACAAATTAAAACCTCCTTGCCTCCCCCCACCTCCCTCACTGCCCTTGGAAAACAGGTATGGGGCGCTGGAGATCGAGGGTGAGGTGATACTGATGCCGGAGGACACACCATCTGGGGTCTTCCCTGAGGCTAAACAGCCTAAGGTTAAACAGCCTAAGGTTAAACAGCCTAAGGTTAAACAGCCTAAGGTTAAACAGCCTAAGGTAAAGCAGCCTAAGGCAACGCAGCCTAAGGTTAAACAGCCTTCCCCTGGCATCAGGGCTTGCTCCCTAAAAAAGAAAAGGAGGGTAATTGTTATTGGTGATTCCCTCCTGAGGGGAACAGAAGGTCCCATATGTAGGCCGGACCCATCTCATAGGGAAGTTATTAGCCTAGCAGGAGTCCAAGTTGGAGATGTTACCAGAAGGCTGCCCAGTCTGGTACAGCCCTCTGATTATTATCCCTTATTGGTCATGCAGTTAGGGAATGATGATGTTGGTACCAGGCCTCCCAGGGCTATCAAAAATGACCTCAGGGCCCTGGGAGATCTGGTTGAGGGGTCAGGTGCACAAATAATTTTTACATCGATACCGTTAGTTGCAGGAGGGAACACAATAAGGAACAGGTCAGCCGCTGTAGTCAACAGGTGGCTTAGGGGCTGGTGCAGACGAATGAATTTTGGGTTTTTCGATCTTGGGGAACTTTCTACTGCACCAGGTCAGCTGGTAACAGATGGAGTACATCTGTCCCAGAGGAGGGGAAAGGTCACAATACATGAGAATGGCCTGTCCCCCAAAGGTAAAAAGATTCTGGGAAGGGAATTAGCAAGTCTCATTGACAGGGCTTTAAACTAGCTTCAAAGGGGGAGGGTCGGAAACCAGTGCCCTCAGGCAGAGTCTGGAGGTGATAAGCTAGACCTAGAGGTGAAACCAGCAGCCCAGCTGCAGTGCATGTACACTAATGCACGAAGCATGGGTAACAAACAAGAGGAGCTGGAAGCCTTGTTGCAGCAAGAAAGTTATGGTGTAGTTGCCATCACAGAGACGTGGTGGGATGACTCACATGACTGGAGCGCTGCAATTGACGGCTACAGGCTCTTCAGGAGAGACAGGCAAGGAAGAAGGGGTGGAGGGGTGGCCCTGTACATCAGGGAGGCACTGGATGCTGTTGAGATGGAGATCAGGGATGATAGGGTTGAGTGCTTGTGGGTGAGAATTAGAGGGAAGACCAACAGGGGCAGACATCCTGGTTGGCGTCTGTTATAGACCACCCAACCAGGAGGAGGATGTCGATGAGGCATTCTATAGGCAGCTTAAGGCTGTCTCAAGATCACCTGACCTCATTCTCATGGGTGACTTCAACCTGCCTGATATCTGCTGGGATCTCAACACAGCAGAGAGGAGGCAGTCTAGGAGGTTCTTAGAGTGCATGGAGGACAGCTTCTTATCCCAGGTGCTGCGTGAGCCTACCAGGGGTAAGGCTCTGCTTGACCTCCTCTTCACCAACAGGGAAGGGCTGGTGGGTGATGTGGTGGTCGGAGGGTGTTTAGGCACCAGTGACCACGACATAATAGAGTTTGCAGTATGCAGCCAAGCCAAGAGGGGGAGCAAGAAGACCTCCACTCTGGACTTCAGGAGGGCAGACTTCAGGCTACTCAAGGAACTAATTCAGAAGGTTCCTTGGGAATCAGCCCTTAAAAACAAAAGGGTCCAGGAGAGCTGGACCTACTTCAAGGAAGAACTATTGAAGGTGCAAGAACAGGCTGTGCCGGTGTGCCGGAGGATGAGCCGCCGGGGCAGACGGCCAGCCTGGATGGGTAATGAACTTTTAATAGAACTAAGGGAAAAAAGAGGGTGTATCATCTTTGGAAGAAAGGGGAGGCAACCTACAGAATGTTTAGGGATGTTGCTCGGTTGTGTAGGAAGAAAATTAGGGAGGCAAAAGCCCATTTAGAACTTAGACTGGCCTCTGCTGTGAAGGACAACAAAAAGTTCTTCTATAAATACATCAATAGCAAGAAGAAGGGCAAGGACAACCTCCACTCCTTGGTTGACACGGAGGGGAACGTTGTAACAAAGAATGAGGAAAAGGCAGAGGTACTTAACACCTTCTTTGCCTCAGTCTTCACTAGCAGGGCAGAACGTCTTCCAGACAGCTGGCCTGCAGAGCTGGCAGAAGGAGCCAGAGAGCTGCATAGTTTCCCACTGCTCCAAGAGGAAGTTAGAGATCTACTGAGCCGCTTGGACCCCCACAAGGCCATGGGACCGGATGGGATCCATCCTAGGGTGCTGAGATTGCTGACGGATGAGCTGTCCAAGCCACTTTCCATCATTTTTCAGCAGTCCTGGCTCACTGGAGAGGTCCCAGAAGACTGGAAGCTGACCATCGTGGTGCCCATCCACAAGAAGGGCCGGTTGGATGAGCCAGGGAATTATAGGCCTGTCAGCCTGACCTCAGTGCCGAGCAAGATTATGGAACAGGTCATCTCGAGTGCGATCACACAGCACTTACAGGATGGCCAAGGGACTCAGGCCTAGCCAGCATGGATTTAGGAGGGGCAGGTCCTGCCTGACCAACCTGATCTCCTTCTATGATCAGGTGACCCGCCTGGTGGATGTGGGGAGGCCTGTGGATGTGGTCTACCTGGACCTCAGCAAGGCCTTTGACACCGTCCCCCACAGCAAACTCCTGGCCAAGCTGGCAGCCCATGGCTTGGACAGGAGCACACTGCGTTGGGTTAGGAACTGGCTGGAGGGCCGAGCCCAGAAAGTAATGGTGAATGGCACCACATCCAGCTGGCGGCCTGTCACTAGTGGTGTGCCCCAGGGATCAGTACTGGGCCCCATGCTCTTCAACATCTTTATTGATGATCTGGATGAGGGCATTGAGTCCATCATCAGTAAATTTGCAGATGACACCAAGCTGGGGGCAGCAGTTGATTTGCTGGAGGGCAGAGAGGCTTTGCAGAGGGACCTCGACAGGCTGGACAGATGGGCAGAGTCCAATGGCATGAGATTTAACACATCCAAGTGCCGGGTTCTGCACATTGGCCACAACAACCCCAGGCAGCGCTACAGGCTGGGGTCAGAGTGGCTGGAGAGCGGCCTGGCAGAGAGGGACCTGGGGGTACTGGTTGATTGTAGGCTGAACATGAGCCTGCAGTGTGCCCAGGCAGCCAAGAAGGCAAATGGCATCCTGGCTTGCATCAGGAACAGTGTGGCCAGCAGGAGCAGGGAGGTCATTCTGCCCCTGTACACTGCACTGGTTAGGCCACACCTTGAGTACTGTGTCCAGTTCTGGGCCCCTCAGTTTAGGAAGGATGTTGACTTGCTGGAACGTGTCCAGAGAAGGGCAACAAAGCTGGTGAGGGGTTTGGAACACAAGCCCTATGAGGAAAGGCTGAGGGAGCTGGGGTTGCTTAGCCTGGAGAAGGGGAGGCTGAGGGGTGACCTTCTTGCTCTCTACAACTACCTGAAGGGAGGTTGTAGCCAGGCAGAGGTTGGCCTCTTCTCCCAGGCAGCCAGCACCAGAACAAGAGGACACAGTCTCAGGCTGCGCCAGGGCAGGTTTAGGCTGGATGTTAGGAAGAAGTTCTACACGGAGAGAGTGATTGGCCATTGGAATCGGCTACCCATGGAGGTGGTGGAGTCACCTTCACTGGAGGTGTTCAGGAGAAGACTTGATGGGGTGCTTGGCTGTATGGTCTAGTTGTTGGGTGGGTTGGATTGTTTGATGGGTTGGACACGATGATCTTGAAGGTCTCTTCCAACCTGGTGTATTGTATTGTATTGTATTGTATTGTATTGTATTGTATTGTATTGACTTGAGCTGGTCAGGCTGTTGTGCTAGAGCAGCAGTGTCTTCTGGAGAGTTTATAGGTGCCTGTTCTATGGTGTTTGTTGAAGTGAGTGGCCAGTCGTTCTACATGAACAATTGTCTTAGTAAGTAGGAGGCTCTGAAATGTCGTAGTTTGCATTGTCCATCATTACTTTCCCTTGAGGTGGAATCGGCTGTTTCATTGAATGCAGTGCTTTCACACGAAAAGAAGGGAACTCCTCTTAGTCCACAGAGGACATGGACAGGGGAAAATGACTTTAGCCCGTGAGATGGCTTCTGCTACAGTCCATCTTCTTCATCACCTCATTACACATTCAACTTTCATTTCCCATCTTGTTTTCAGATAAACTTGTTAGGGAAGGCTTTCAAGTCCTGCCTTACAGCGACCAGCAGGAAAGCTTTTCCTCCCGATGATGGGATTTGGAGCAAGGTCACCTGGTTACAGAGGGAGATTAGGTTAGTGTTCACACATCTTTTCTGTTAGGCATGAGGACCCAAACGTCCTGTGTGGTGCCTGCGATGGCTCTCAAGATGATCTGCTCTCTAACCTCCTGTGGTACTCAGGTCAGAAGAACAGGCTGGTTGTTGCCAAGAGCCTCCTGTCCTCGTTAGCACGTGCCTGATTGTCGCTGTCTGAGCAGGTGACTCCATCTATTGGGGAAATGGCATTTCTCAGCATTCTGGTATCACAGGAGTGGAAAATGGAGTCAGAGTGGCTTAGAGAGGCTTAGATCAAAGGCCCAAGCCCAGCCCTATCTTCCGTTCTTTCAGTCGAGTGTTGGGCCTTATCGGATTCAATTAGACACCGAACCAGCAGGTGCAGACTAGCATACTCCTCAGGGTACTTCTTCAGCTTTGTGTGGCTTAGGGGACTTCCTAAAGCAGAGCTTGTATCTCAATGCTTTCCAGCCCTTTATGAGTTTCCATTTATTTTCCTAACTTGTTCCTGAACTCGCTTCTGCTGTCGGCATCCAAAGTAAACTGTAACAATGAATCCCAAGGTTCAGTCCTACGTTGAAAGGAAAACCAAAACTTAAACCCACTGCACTATAATTTCACCTAAGGCTCTGATAATGACTTTGCTCTGTGAAGGACTTCTGTGTTCTGATTGTCTGCCCTGATCATCCCTAGGGTTTTGCGTGTGGTTAATTTGTTTGGTTTTTTTAGTTTGTCACTGAGCTGGCATTTTCTTAGGTGTGTCCAGAGGCTCTCCAAGTGCCTTTCATGGGTTCAAAATACCTAGTTTAGAGGTTTCACTGTTTATAGACAGTGACAATTTCCATTTGTCCTTCTCCCATCTGCATAGCCTTGTCTATGTTGCCTCTGCCTTTATACCACCCAGATAGTTGTGCGAGGAGCTTTTGGAACCTTTCAAAACTTGCTCAAAGTGATCCTTTTTCTCCTCCTGTTGTTTCCTGTCCTTCAGGTATGTGTTAATCCACCGTCTTTCAGGTAGCTATAAATCCAGAGGCAGAAGTTTGTTTTGGTAATCCACGACTGTTGACTTCATTTCCGCCACTTGTAGAATACCTTATTGATACCTGAATTTATTCTTTCTGACAACTTAATGCACTTAATTGGTGTTCCTGCTTTTGCATTTATCTATACATCTGTCTGTGACTTTAATTCTACTAATCTACCTGTAAAGGATCAGACATGCAGCTTCTTCATTTTCTACTTCTTCCCCATGTTTCCCCTCCTGAATTTGTCTAAGGGTCCTTTGGAGAAAAATGACATGAAATTTGCGAGCTTATTCTTCTCACAGCGGAGCTGACTTCAACAAGACCGTAAGAAAGATCTGTAATCAAATGACAAGGTCATATTTGAGTGTTTTGAAGAACCCCTGAGTTTATACCGTCTCGTCTTGGCGGTTTGTTGCTATCCCTTGATCTCTCTGGTCTAAAATCACTTCTGTTGACACTGTAATTGAAGAGAGTTCCTCCAGGTCATCTTTAGCTAAGGATAGAGCCACTGTGGGAATCTTCCTAAACTCTGCAGTGGTATCGATTTGAAGAACTGATTTAATTTTTCTGCCATGGTCTTCTCTCCTTTGAGTTGTCCTCTTCCCCCTCCATCATCTGTCAGCTCTGCAGACTCTGGCAGACATTCTGATTCTGATGGGCGGAGGCAAATGGCTTATTATTAGTTTCATGCCTTTGACGAGCTTGTCAGCTAAACCTTTTTCTAAGTCTGTGTGTGTGTGTAATTTTATATATATATTTTTGTTTTTTCCCTTCATTCCTCTAGGGAAGAGGAATGTCAATGTAGTGCCATCAGGAGTTTGAAACGATTCTCCGACCATGTAAATTTCAGTAAGTTCTTAGGGTCTCATCAGAACTATGTAAAAATAACTGCTGCAAGAGGCAATCTTTATAGCATCTAAAAGTAGTTTTAGAGTGTGTCCCAAAATTACTTCTTGCCAATCTTCATGGGAATAATTGAGTTTTTCATTATTCCTGAGTTTTCCGTCCTATTCAGATGATGAATAACACAACCTTTGTACAGTATTCTTTCTCTTCAGAGCTAATATTTTCAGATCAGAGAGAGCATTTTGTGTCGATGCAGTTAGTCTCTTTGCCTTGTTTGGCTTCCTCTGCATTTACAGTGCTGCACAGCCCTGGGCCTCAAGTCAGGCTACACGGAGGAGACTGTGGCCACGCTGCTTGAAGCTAGCTGCACGTTTACAAGGTTTACAGCCTGGCCAAAGACTCTTCAGATCCTGCAGATTTGTATTTGGCCTCAGCCACAAACCCTGACACGGAGCGGGATGCTTTGGTGTCAGAATGTGGAAACCAAATTCCTCACCGTGAGTGGCTCAGAAATGAATTTGCTTTGGCAGCTGGGGGCAAGAATGTCACTGTGGTAAGATGCTGCAACATGCCAGCCTTGGGGACTCTAAACACCTTCTCCCTTAAAGCTTGCATGGAGGAAATGAACTTCTGCCTCAGCCGCTCTGTGACTCTTGACCTCCGCGGTTCTCCCGCTCTGCCAAGAGTTTGGCCGGACAAGATGCAGCAGGTTTGTAATACTTGATTTTGCTGCCACATGCTGAGGATCCTGCGGCTCACCTGTGAGTATCTGCCGAGCAGAGTAGCACAGAGCTTTCCTTAGGTCTTTCCAAGTCCTGACACTTGCCAACGGTGAACGGCTTAGAGTGTGAGGTGATGAAAACCGAAGGGAGTTTTCAGGGGCGGGGAGTAGCCTCCGCCCTGCCGAGACCCATCGGTGTGGTGTAGCTAAGATCTCTGTCAGGGAATTCTTTCCCTTGGAGAAATCACTTTACAGTCAGTGGGTAGCAAGCAAGAAAAGCTGTCTGGATCTGGCTGATACGGTGGCCAAAGTAGTTGAGGTCTTCAGCTGAGCCTGCTGCTTTGTGGTCAGGGCTATCACTGTGAAGATCATTGTGTGAGCCGCCTCTGTCACAGGTGTAGCTTTTATTTGGGGAGTCAAGCCTTTCATTCTTCATGTTAAATGATGGAAGTGGAGAAAAAACCCAGCAGTGCCAGGGGATTTTAGCTGGGTTAAAGGTCACAGAATCATAGAACCAACCAAGTTGGAAAAGACCTCAGAGATCATCAAGTCCAACCTATTACCTAATACCCAGCACCTCATGAGTACTAAACCATGGCTCCAAATGCCACATCCAATCCTTTTTTGAATACCTCCAGGGCCGGTGACTCCACCACCTCCCTGGGCTGCACATTCCAATGGCCAATAACTTCCTGGGAAGAACTTTCTCCTCACCTCGAGCCTAAACTTCCCCTGGTGCAGCTTGAGAGTGTCCTCCTGTTCTGTGGCTGGTTGCCTGGGAGAAGAAACCAACCCCCACCTGTCTACAACCTCCTTTGAGGTAGCTGTAGAAAGCAATAAGGTCTCCCCTGAACCTCCTCCAGGCTAAACAACCCCAGCTCCCTCAGCCTCTCTTCATAGGGCTTGTGCCCCAGATCCCTCCCTAGCCTCGTTGCCCTTCTCTAGACATGTTCAAGCATCTTAATATCCTTCTTAAATTAAGTGGCCCAGACCTGGCCACACGCTTTCCCTGGCAAAAGTTCTTTCTCTTACTCGCTCAAGGATTCAGCAAATCAGTTGATGAGGTGAAATAGATCAGAAGCACGTATTAGAGCAACTTGTGTAAGTATCTTGAGTAGTGCTGAGAGGTTGGTGCTTGTTAGTGCAGAGAAAGAAGTGTTGAGTGTGTTGTGTTGCATCCTCTGTCCAGCTGTACTCTAAAATCTCTCTGGGACATTTGGAGACTCATGTTCCTAGAGGGAAAACTCAGCTGTCTTTCTGCTCTTTAAAAATCTAGAAAGTAGCTTTCGGGGTAGACTGTAGGGCACTGGAGCACCACAATAGGCTGCAAGAGGATCAAAAGGTGCATGTGTCTGAGAGGCAGAGACAGCAGCGTGGAACCTTCCTGCAACGTGCAATGTATGCCTCAAGGAGACCATCGCCGCCGAGGGGTCCAACCAAACCAGGGTGCGAGAGATGTGGCGCCGACCTCTGGCGCATTCCCCACCGTGGGACAGCCACCAGTCGGTGGCACAGGGGCCGGGGTAGCTGCAGCTGTTTGTGGGGGACCCTTCCCCCTGCCCTCCACCCGCCCCATCTTTATTTCTCCAGCAGAGCTCCCCCTTTTGGGGAGGGGGATGTGTACATTTAACTATGAAAGGAATGAGCTGCTGCCTGTGCAGTTTTCTGTATTTTCTGCCTTTTTTGGGTGAATCAAAAGGAGTGGGGGCTTTCTGGGTGGTCTGATTATGCCACATGGTGCAGGGTGATGATGCAGCATAGGAGCAGGTGAGCGAGGGATGGGGGCACATCCTCAAAATGCTGAAATTCTTGGAGGGGATCATGAAATATTTACACATGCAAGTAGTGGTGTGAAGCAATACGGAGGAAAATAAAACTTTCATTTTCAGCTAAAGCTTGAAGAACTGTATTAATTTTTGTGTAAAAAATATTTTTAAATGACCCCCTCTATCTCCTCTATTTTATAAAGGCTTTTAGAATTAAAAAAATAAAGGTCACATAGGGACTTGAAATACTGACAGAGCCTGTGTCTATACAAATTAAAAATAGTGGCTTTTACATCTTTGTGTGTTGTATTTTTTCATTTAAATGGGAAAAAAAACTGAACTGGGTGAAGCTGAGCTGCTCCCCATGCCAGGGACATGCTCCGTGCTGCCCTCGCGTGTGTAATGTTCGGCACTGCAGTTGTGCACCAGTCTGTGCTGCCCCGTGGGCCCTCAGTGCCGCCACCGCCTGTGTAATGGTCGGCACTGCAGTTGTGCGATGTCGTGTGCCGCCCCATCGGTGCTCAGTGCTGCAGCCTAACGACGCTGAAGGCTTGAAATGCCTGAAAATTCTTAGTGGAGAGAGGGGAAGAGGGGGAGAGCGGGAGATTGACTCGAGCGTTGCCATAAATTGAGTGCCTGTGCTCTAACCTGTTGGCGCATGCGCCAGCGTCGGAGCGTTGCTATGGATTCAGCGCCTGCCCCTAAGCTGGGTTTGTTCGCGCATGCGCCAGCGTCAGAGCGTTGCTATGGATTCAGCGCCTGCCCCGCAGTGCGGGTCTGTTCGCGCGCATGCGCCAGCGTCGCGAGCGTTGCTATGGATTCAGCGCCTGCCCCGCAGCGAGGGTTTGTTCGCGCGCATGCGCCAGCGTCGAGCGTTGCTATGGACTCAGCGCCTGCCCCGCAGCGCGGGTCTGTTCGCGCGCATGCGCCAGCGTCGGAGCGTTGCTATGGATTCAGCGCCTGCCCGCAGCGCGGGGTCTGTTCGCGCGCATGCGCCAGCGTCGGAGCGTTGCTATGGATTCAGCGCCTTTATGCGCCAAACGCGCTGCCCCGCAGCGCGGGTGTTCGCGCGCATGCGCCAGCGTCGGAGCGTTGCTATGGATTCAGCGCCTGCCCCGCAGCGCGGGTCTCTTCGCGCGCAGGCGCTTGTGACTTTAAAACGGCGCCCAGTGGGCTGTTGTGGCTAGTGGGGTTCGTGGTTCCTCTGCCGTCTCTCACGTAAGTGTGTGCTTCTGCTCCACTTTTGGGTTTTCTTGTAGCGCCTTCTGGACTTTTTTTTGGTTGTGTTTGTGGGGGTTGATGGGCGCCTAGAGCTGGAGAAAAATCTATGGTGCCGCGACCGTTGGCATTCGGCGGCGGGGGCTCCGGGGGCGACCGTTGGCGAGCGGCGGCGGGGGCTCCGGGGGGCGAGCCGCGAGCGGCGGCGGGGGGCTCCGGGGGGCTCCGGGGGGAGCCGCGAGCGGCGGCGAGCGGCGGCGGGGGCTCCGGGGGCGAGCCGCGAGCGGCGGCGGGGGCTCCGGGGGGCGAGCGCGAGCGGCGGCGGGGGGGGGGGGCGAGCCGCGAGCGGCGGCGGGGGCGGCGGGGGCTCCGGGGGGCGAGCCGCGAGCGGCGGCGGGGGCTCCGGGGGGGGAGCGAGCCGCGAGCGGCGGCGGGGGCTCCGGGGGGGCGAGCCGCGAGCGGCGGCGGGGGCTCCCCGAGCCGCGAGCGGCGGCGGGGGCTCCGGGGGCGAGCCGCGAGCGGCGGCGGGGGCTCCGGGGGGGGCGAGCCGCGAGCGGCGGCGGGGGCTCCGGGGGGGCGAGCCGCGAGCGGCGGCGGGGGCTCCGGGGGGCTCTCCGGGGGGCGAGCGAGCGGCGGCGGGGGCTCCGGGGGGGGGCGAGCCGCGAGCGGCGGCGGGGGCTCCGGGGGGGCGAGCCGCGGCTCTTCTGCTCCCAGTAACAGTAAGTGCTCTGTTAGTGTGGCACCGGTGTTCTTCATGTTCCTCACAGTAACTCCTAATTCCCTCCTTAGTGCTCCTAATGCCTTCCTAAGTCTTCCCTCTGTGTTCCCAGTACCCTTTAGTTCTTCTCTGCAGTGTAAGCCCCTGTGTCCTCCCAGTACCCCAAATTCTCTTCTCGGTGCTCCTATTATCATCAGATGCTGACTGTGTGGTTTTGAACTTCTTCTATTTAAACTTTTTCCATCACTTTTGGCATCAGGTCACAGTTTTGTAAGTTAAGTGGATACTGAAGGAAAACCTAATGCTTATGTAGTAGTTCTACTCACAGCTTTACAATGTGAGTAACTGAGATCTATTTGTTCCTTTTCAGTCTGTTTAGATTGACTCTTTGTTTTGTTCTTCATTAACCAAGCAAGGAAGATGTTCAGCAGCAGCAGAACCAGCACAAGGGCCATGGCTGCTGCAGCAAATCCATGAGCGTGGATGCCAGCATGCAGCCTCACCCTGCAGCCTAGCAGGGGATCTCCTTCTCCTCGGCTTGTGTGGGCTCTGGGTAGGGTTTTATTTCTGTTGGTCAGAAGGGAAAGGCTGAAAAGGAAACTGTTCAGTGCAAGCTTTTCCCCAGGAGATAAAGTTTCTGTCAAGGTAGTCTCTAATGGAGCAGTTAGATAAGCAGAAAGCCTCTGATAGGAATAATGGGGGTGGCAAAGAGACTTTGCATTTTTCCTTTCTGGAACACTTTTGTTTGTCACCTGACCCTGGGAGATTCTGACAGGGGCCATGTTCCTCTAGCACAGGCTGATGGTGAGGCTGTGGGGATGCTACAACCGCAGCAGAGAAGCTATATTCCTGTCAGTTCTCTCTCCACCTGGATTGGGATGAAGGTGCAGGCCCTTGCTCTGCAGTTAGGCACTGCTGAGAGCTGTAGCTGGTGCCCAGATTAAAGAAGTCTTTGTCTCTAAGGCCGGTGCTCCCCTACAGAGGAACTAACACTTCTCTGCAGGCATTCCCCAGGGTTCCTTGGCTGCTCAGAACATCCAGCTCCAGTGCCAGGCTGATGTCACCTCCAGGCTGCCACCCTGATGGTGCCTGCCTAAGAGTGCCAGGATTCTTCCTGGGACTACTAGACAGAAAGAAGGTTTGTCTCTCTCTGTTTGCGGTGCCCTGAGGAGGAGTTGTACCGACACAGGCTTAGAAAGCTGAAACAATCGAAACAATTTGAGAACAACAGACAGAAGAGATTGTTGATTGCCAGCAAGAAATGCACTGACTGTAAGGTGATCTTGGGGTAGTAAATCCCAGGAACATGTGAAATGGTTGGAGATGCAGACCTGTGCAACAGCTCTCACAGAGAAGAGAAACACATCAAAAACTCAGCCATGTGCTGAAGGTGCAAATCCTACCAGGAAGGGTGTCCCTGGGTCGGGGTGGTAAAAAGGAGGGTAACCCCTCAGCTGTCTCTGTCTTTCCTTTCATGATGCTACATGGGGATGTGTGATGGTGAGCTGGTGATTGAAGGGTGGGGCCAAAAAAACTGCTTGCAGCCCTGAATGATTGAATTGCCTGAATGTTCTCGGAGGGGATGAAAACCCATTGGAAAATGTAAGTATTAGTGTGAGGTATTCCAGCAGAGAAAGGTGTGCAGTTTATCGAGATTGCAGAACAGTAATGTGTATGCAAAAAGGCTTTGAAATTACCCCTGTTTATACATAAATAAATAAAAAACCCCACACACAAAGGAAACCTCACTGTTTTTATTTTTAGTGTTTTAATTTGAATGGAAGGTCCTCCAAACAGAGGCCAGCTGAGCAGGTGGGGGGGGATTGCAGCTCCTGCCTTTGTCTGGAGGGGGTTAGGGTTAGCTCCCTTCAGCTGCTCAGCTCCCTACCAGGTTAGTTGCAGTCTCTGTTGCTCTCTGGGGTTCTTATGTAGCAGCTCTGAATGTTCTTGGAGGGGACTAAAACCCCTAAGAAGCCAGCTGACCCTACCAATCCAACACAATAGGTTCCCTATTCAACTAGATGTAGAAAAATGGTATTAATTTGTGTGAAAGGAGGCTTTCAAATGAGCTACATTCTGAAATACATAAATCTACAGTGTGTATCTATAATATGCAATGAATGGTTTTTCCTTTATGTGTGTTGTAGGGTTTAAATGTACTGATTTAATTGTTGTTTGGTTGCTCTTTATTTGAATGGAAAAACCTGTGAACAGAGGGTGGCTGAGCTTAATAAGGGAAAAAATATCATTTTTGTATAAAATAGGAAATCACACAGGAAAAGATTAACCTTTTGTATATAATAAAAATTTTAAACTGTCAGTGTCAAAGGAGCAAAATAACAGCAACGGCTAAGCGGCTAATCAGAAGAGTAACAACACTTGCGGAAACCCACAGGAATATATGCAACGGATTTCTGGCTCCAAAACAGTCCCGCCTCCTCTGTTGTGGAAATGAGTTTGTGAAATTGTTTGGCACGCAAGACTTTAGGAGAGATCCCACCTGTGTCCAGCACTGTAATGAAGCATATAAAACTCCTTAACTTATTTGAGTTGTGGAGTTTGTCTTTTTCCGCAGATCATTTTCTGGCCACTATTTCGGCTGTGGGACCTGCTGAGGAACAGGATCTCTCTAGGCGCCCCCTCCAAGGATTCTCGGGCAGAGCTCCTCTAACTCTCTTGGGTCAGTGCAGGAACAGACAAGGTATTGCAAGCAGTGTTTGTTTTATTATTCTTTTATTACATGTACTGTTTAACTTAAAGTATTACAGGCATTATTTGTATTAAGTGTAAGGGGTTAGGGGGATCCTCTAAGAACTTAGTGTTGTAGGCATTGTCTGCGGGGAACCGGGGAAGTTCCACAAAGAACTTAAAATGTTGGAAATCTTGTTTGTTTAGAATGTGTGGCTGACCATGCATGACCGAGACGTAGGAAAAATCCACAAAGCAAGTGGGAGTCCCGATCTGTGGGTCTCTGTAATGCACACAGCCAGAAAAGGATGGAGCAAATGTTGTGAATGGGAGTGTGGCCAGTAATTTCATGTTTAGGATCAGTCAAAGCGAGAGGATTTCTTTCCCCTAAAAGGACAGCAGCTCCATCTGGCTGGGTTAATTCAGACCGGGCTCGGTGCCGCCCGGCTCCGCTGAGGTCAGCTCTTTGCACCGCTTTTTCCATCTTCTGTGGGGTCTCTCTGGCAGCTCAGCTCCCCACCAGGTTAGTGCCAGCCTCTGCTCTCTGGGGTTCTTCTACAGCAGCTCTGAATCTTTGAAATGCCTGAATGTTTTTGGAGGGGAATAAAAAGAGGCCAGCTAACCCTGACCCTCCCCCTCAGACCATATGAGTCCTAGTCCAACTCCATAGCTCATGTG
Source organism: Picus viridis (assembly GCA_033816785.1). NCBI lineage: Eukaryota > Metazoa > Chordata > Aves > Piciformes > Picidae > Picus > Picus viridis. Next base: position 17,052 of record JAWKAJ010000248.1, read on the forward strand.
TTTCACTAGAAGATTGGCATTAATTAGTATGAAAAGAGGCTTTCAAATGAGGTACATGTGGTTCTGAAATTTTACAGTGTGTATCTATAATACACAAAGTAGACTTTCTTATGTGTGGGGGGTGGGTGGTACTGCAGCTCTGCCCTTTGTGCAGGTGGGGGTGGGGGGGTGTGGCACTGCAGCTCCGCCCTTTGTGGGGGTGGGGTGGTACTGCAGCTCCGCCCTTTGTGCGGGTGGGGGGGGGGTCCGGTACTGCAGCTCCGCCCTTTGTGCGGGTGGGGGGGGGGTACCGGCTCCGCCCTTTGTGCTGGCTCCGCCCTTTGTGCGGGTGGGGGGGGGGGTACCGCAGCTCCGCCCTTTGTGCGGGGGGGGGGGGGTGGGTACCGCAGCTCCGCCCTTTGTGCGGGGGGGGTGTGGGGGGTACCGCAGCTCCGCCCTTTGTGCGGGTGGGGGGTGTGGGTGGTACCGCAGCTCCGCCCTTTGTGCGGGTGGGGGGTGGGGGGGTACCGCAGCTCCGGCCTGCGGGTGGGGGGGGGGGTACCGCAGCTCCGCCCTTTGTGCGGGTGGGGGGTGGGGGTGGTACCGCAGCTCCGCCCTTTGCGCGGGTGGGGGTGGGGTGGTGGCACCGCAGCTCCGGCCTCTTGCGGGTGGGGGGCGGGGGCGTGGGTGGTGGCACCGCAGCTCCGGCCTCGGGTGGGGGTGGGTGGGTGGCTGGCACCGCAGCTCCGCCCTTTGCGGGTGGGGGGTGGGGTGGTGGTGGGTGGTGGTACCGCAGCTCCGGCCGCTTGCGCGGGTGGGGGCGTGGGTGGTGGCACCGCAGCTCCGGCCTCTTGCGCGGGTGGGGGCGTGGGTGGTGGTACCGCAGCTCCGGCCTCTTGCGCGGGGGTGGGGGCGTGGGTGGTGGGGGTGGGTGGTACCGCAGCTCCGGCCTCTTGCGCGGGTGGGGGGTGGGTGGGGGGTACCGCAGCTCCGGCCTCTTGCGCGGCTCCGGCCTCTTGGGGGCGTGGGTGGTGGCACCGCTCCGGGTGGGTGGTGGTACCGCAGCTCCGGCCTCTTGCGGTTGGGGCGGGGGGGGTGGTGGTACCGCAGCTCCGGCCTGGGCAGCTCCGGCCTCTTGGGGGGGGTGGTGGTACCGCAGCTCCGGCCTCTTGCGCGGTTGGGGGCGTGGGTGGGTGGTGGTACCGCAGCTCCGGCCTCTTGCGCGGGTGGGGGCGTGGGGTGTGGTGGTACCGCAGCTCCGGCCTCTTGCGCGGGGTGGGGGCGTGGGGTGGGTGGTACCGCAGCTCCGGCCTCTTGCGCGGGTGGGGGGCGTGGGTGGGTGGTGGTACCGCAGCTCCGGCCTCTTGCGCGGGTGGGGGGCGTGGGGGGTGGCTGTGGCGGGGTGGTACCGCAGCTCCGGCCTCTTGCGCGGGTGGGGCCTCGTGGGTGGGTGTGGCACCGCAGCTCCGGCCTCTTGCGCGGTGGGGGGGGCAGCTGGGGGGGGGGGGCACCCGCAGCTCCGGCCTCTTGCGCGGCCTCTTGTGGGGGTGGCACCGGGTGCGGTGGGGGGTACCGCAGCTCCGGCCTCTTGCGTGGGGGGGGGCAGCTCCGGGTGTGTGTGTGGTACCGCAGCTCCGGCCTCTTGCGCGGGTGGGGGGCGGGGGTGTGTGGCACCGCAGCTCCGGCCTCTTGCGGTGGTGGGGGTGGTGGTACCGCAGCTCCGGCCTCTTGCGCGGGTGGGGGGGGGTGGGTACCGCAGCTCCGGCCTCTTGCGCGGGTGGGGGGGGGCCTGTGTGGGGGCACCGGCACCGCAGCTCCGGCCTCTTGCGGGGTGGGGGTACCGGGGCTCCGGCCTGTGGGGTACCGCAGCTCCGGCCTCTTGCGCAGCTGGGGGTGGGTGGGGGCAGCTCCGGCCTCTTGCGCGGGTGGGGGCTCCGGCCTCTGGTGTGTGGGGTACCGCAGCTCCGGCCTCTTGCGGTGGGGGGGGCGGCTCCGTGGGGGGTGCAGCCCGGGCTCTTGCGGTGGGTGGGGGGGGGGGGGGGGTACCGCAGCTCCGGCCTCTTGCGCGGGGGGGGGGGGAGGGCCTCTTGCGGTGTGGGGTGCAGCTCCGGCCTCTTGCGCGGGTGGGGGGGGCCTGCGGTGTGGGGTACCGCAGCCCGGCCTCTTGCGCGGGTGGGGGAGGGGGCCTGTGGGGGGTACCGCAGCTCCGGCCTCTTGCGTGGGGGTGGGGGGGGGGGGTACCGCAGCTCCGGCCTCTTGTGGGGTGGGGGGGGGGTGGTACTGCAGCTCCGGCCTTCTTGTGCGGGTGGTGGTGGGGGTGGTACTGCAGCTCCAGCCCTTTGTGCGGGGGAGGAGGGGTTACTGCAGCAGTGGCCTTTGTGGGGGGTGGGGGAGTGGTGTGCTACTGCAGCTCTGGCCTTTGTGTGTGTGTGGGTGGTGGTGGTGGGTGTGGTGGTGGTATTGCAGCTCTGGCCTTTGTGGACCCTTAGGAGAGGTGGTAACACTGACCAGTTAGGGGCTTCTCTTGCCCCTGTGCATGGGAAACAGTTTAGCTGGGCTCTCTTCAGCGGTTTTTACACTTGTATTAAAAGCAAAGAAACAAAAAGCCCCAGATGAAACTGTGACAGTTGAGGCTGTGCTTTTAGGCTAGGAGCTACAGTTGATGTAAAAAGGAAAGAGAGCAATAATTCTAAATGAATTTCAATGGTAGGTGAGTGGAATGTAGTTTGACAATCTTAAACTCAACCTCTCTTTTCTGCTGGAATGCATGCATGCTGCCCTTAGACACCGCTTATCAGCAGACTTGAGATAAGCAAAACTAATTTCTTAACAACACTTTGAGCTAACTGAAATTTCCCCTAACATTTCTCCTCTTCTTCTAATGAACTAGAGGGAAAAGGGAGGGAGATGTTGGGGGAGGCAAGGTGGAATCCTCCTGCCCAAGGAGGACTTCTGTGTTTTTTCTGCCTTTTGTAAATACTTGTATAATATTGTAAATACTGTATGTTCTGTACATACTCATTGCATTCCATTTTTGCTTGTAAAACACAGCTTCATTTGCTTCTCCGACTGGGCTCAGCCGAGTTTTTGCTGTTAAAC